>JANHZT010006256.1:152237-169837 GCA_032468215.1 Stegonotus admiraltiensis
TGCTGATCTGCTGAACTAGCAGTCAGCTGAAGTAGCTGCAGTACTGCACTCTAACCACTGCGCCACCTCGGCTCAATCATGTGATCGTAGGGTGGTTGGCAACTAGTTGAAAGTACAACTGGATTGCCAAGCACACAGATCACTATCATGTGACTGCAGAGATGCTGAGGTGGCTGGACTGTGAGGACTGGTAAAAAACCACCATTTGTTCAGTGTCATCATAACCTGGAATAGTCACTTAGTGACTAGTCATAGGTCAGGGACCTATGTTTTCATTTCTTTCATGCCCACTATGAAGAATTACAGATACCTGGAAATATGGAGATGAAATTTGCACTTATTAAAACATAAACTCTTAAAACATGTATTAGGCTCAAATAATAGTGTTAATAGTTCCCAGGGATTCTTGACATTATTTGTGCACATTTATTGGGAAGACAAAATTAATTTACATTAATATCTGAAGAATTGCATGAGTGACTGATAACATATCACAGAAATGGAACAGTCTATAGTCATTAGGAGTAGAAAATGGCTTGATGGCAGGTAATCAATCAATCAATCAACCAACCAACCAACCAACCAACCAACCAACCAACCAACCAACTGCTTAATAATATTTATACAGAGCACACTGAATTTATTTGAAGCAGAAACAGAAGCAGAATAAATTTCTGAAGCAGAAATTTATTTGAAGCAGTGAACTGAAGGGCTAAGGTTATATTTCCCATATTATTCATATTTAAACGGTGAAAATTAACTAATCTCTGACAGAAATTTAAAACAGTGCCTTACCTTATTTTCCTCCAAAAATTTCAATTTAACTGATACATCATTGCGCATTTTGTCATATTTCTCTTTATGCATTTGGAATAGTTGTTGTGATTGCTCTATCTTTGGCAAAGTATTAGCATCACGGGGGCCAAGATTCAGTTCTTCTAGATCTGTACGGTAAGCATCATATTCAATCCTGAGAATAAAAGAATTAACATGCACAAATATTCACCGAATGGCAAGGTTTAATTAGAGAGATAATATGCAATAGTGGTTATAGTGCTGGGCTAGAAGTGGGGAAACCCAAGTTCTAAATGGTTATTAGGAAAAACAATGAAAGTCATGTATCTTATTTTGAGCTTTTGTTGGGGAGAACATAAATCTGGTAAAAAGCAAACTTAATTTTATATCAGTTATAAAAACTTGTAGTGACCAAAAACTACTCTGTTGCAATGTATATTCTTGTTCAATGTTTTATTATTTTTATTTTATGTTTTGATCCTGTTGTGTAAAGTCCCTACAATCATTTTGTGACTGAAGCAGCCAACAAATAAAATGAAAACTTCAAAAATCAGCCATACCTATATTGTTCACAAATTACAAAAAAATTATTGATTTTAACAGGTCTGCTTTAGAACACATCTAAATTCTGATCCAATACTACGCTGCATTGAGAAGTAAATTCAATGTTCAATAAATAACAACTTAAATTAAAATAAATACTATTATATAAGCCATTACCTGGCATTTTCATACTGCTTCACCGTCAGTAGGGTATCCTCAATAGTTTTATTTACCAAAGTGTTCACACTAGCTATGAAAAAATTAATTGCGCCAAGCAGAGTTTCACCATTTTTAGCAAGTAGCTTCTGTGTATCTGCATTGTATCCAAATTCCTCCTGTTAATATAGAATTTTGAAATACTGAATTCTTCTTTATTAACTTGTACTGGCATTAAAACAGTAATCAAGATATTTTAATCCTCAATATGACAGCAACCCAGTTAGCTTACTGATCTGCAATATGTCTGCCTTATTGCAACTATGCTTTTCATTCTTCCAGTACTCCCAAGGGCATAGCACATGCTTCTTGATTTCAATAGAGCGTGAATGGGTTGCTTTTTTTCTGAGTATAAAATTCATGAAATACAGAATACATTTACAAAACAGTGAAGTCAATGTCTCAAAATAACCATCTCCAATGCTAGAACATTTTGTGTGAGCACTGAAATTAGCAGTATTAATTCATATTGGTACGCAATGTGGAAGGCAGGCATTATTGGATTTATTTCCATTAAGCTACCAGTTAATGGACCCAATGTCTTTACCAGTTGGATTAAACATAAATGTAGGCATTTCAGCAGAAGATTAAGGTAATTAATACAAATGAAATCTTACATGGAGTTCTAATGATTTCAAACTTAAGTCTGCAAAAGCCTCTCCAAGCTGTCTCTGAGTATGCACCATCTGGGAAAGTTGAGTTGATAGAGTCTGCGCCAGTTTCAGGACATTCTCATACTTCTTCTTGTTCTCCCTCAATATTTCAATCTGAGCTTCTAACTCAAGATCTACGGTTCGTGATCCTCGGCCCAGCTTCTCTGAGATAATTTGACGAGTACACTGTAAAATTTGAGAGAGAAGCTTAAATTAAGTTTTTCGGTTTTTCACCAATACAGTTTATGTGAATTATTTAAATTAACATCATTCATGTTACATAGTTTTTATAAAATGATTCTAAAAATATTGCAGTTGCTTTTAAAAAATTCTCTACATACCTTCCTAAAGTTTAACTATTTTAAAGAGTATGTTCATCTAAGATAAGAAAATAAAAGCTGTGCTGAAAATCAACTGAACAAGTTACTGATAAAATCTTCTAGTAATGAATGCACATACAATTCCTAAGTCACTAAAATAATACATTGCAGGCCATAAATATGAACATATAAAATATGGGAAATATAAGCTATACTGAATTTCAAATTCAATGTATCTGGCTGGAAACTGTCTTTGACAGCAAAATATCTAGTTCTAAGCACTGGCCAAAGGAATCACCTATTTCTGTAGGACACATGGCACCATTTAATCACTCTATTACTGACCATGCATTGGGAAGAACTGTTGAACCTTGTTTTCAAATCTGCTACCAATTTGGGAATAGGAGGGCATTACAGTTAATCAACTGAGTAGTTTACTGGGAGATCTTCCCTCTGTTCAGAGGAATTCTTTCTCAAACATCCCGTATTAAACTTTTCAAAGGTTTATCCTCTACAAAACTATGGTGTAAGTAAAGGACTACCTATAGATACCAAACTTCTCCAAGTCCACAAAAACAAAACAAAACCCGTAGTGAGTTATAGTGATGCAGTGATTAGAGTGCAGTACTGCAGGCTACTTCTGCTGCCAGCTGCCTGAAATTTGGGAGTTTGATTCTCACTGGCTCAAAGTTGACTCAGCCTTCCATTCTTCTGAAGTCGGTAAAATGAATACCCAGATTGGTGGGGGCAATATGCTGAGTCTGTAAAATGCTTAGTGAGAGCTGTAAAGAACTGTGAAGCAGTATATAAGTCTAAATGCTATTGCTAAAAACACCACTTGTGGCTTATACTATATTTAAGTATTCATTCATTTCCTAAAATGAAATACTTACTAACCCAACAGAGTATTTCTAGGTTGAGAGGAATATTTCCATTCCATTAATAATTTATATGACAATTATGCTACATAAGACTAACATCTGAAGAAATAAAATGCTTTTTGCCCATTTTGATTGAAGATACATGGGTACCTTAAGGGTAGGATAGTTATCATAAAGAACTAATTCTTCCAAATTAAAGTAACGACAAAGAACCTCACTGGAAACCTTCTGCATGGTGACATAATTTTTCCCCACCCTAAATTATTAACACAGAAACACAAATTGACTTGCATTTTGTAATCTTGTCTCTCTCTACACAGGTAATCCTCGACTTATGATGACAATTGAGCCCAACATTTTTGTTGCTAAGTGAGATGAAGTTTGCCCTATATCATGACCTCCAGCCAATAGCTTATCCTTCAGGAGTCAGTGCCATCTGGCATAGTCTGGTTTTAAGTCTTTTCCTGAAGGCTAAAAAAGAGAAGGTGGATCTTACATTCTGCAGCAAGATATTCCGAAGGGTGGGAGCCATGGTAGGAAAGGCTCTTCTCTGGATCCCACCAGCTGAAATTCCTTGGCGAATGAGATCTGCAATAGGTCCCTTCTGCCAGCCCAAGTGGGATGAGCTGATCTCATTGGGGAAAGATGGTTCCACAGGTATCCCACACCCATGCCCTAAGAGGCTTTAAAGGTAATAAGCAAGACCTCTGAATGGTCCCTGAAAGTAAATTGGCAAAGAGTGCAGCTCGTGTAACAGTGGTATTACATGCGTTACCAGAGGGGCCTCCAAAACTTTGTGTGTTGCTGCTGCATTTTGGACCAATTGTAGCTTCCAAATATTCTTAAAGAGTGATCAAGAAAAGGCAGTAATTGGTGCACCAATGAAGTTGTGCCAAGAGTCTCTTAGCCATGACTTGCCCCCTGCTCTTCAAGCAGGAGTCGTGAGTCTAGAAGAACCCCACCAAGTTGCGCACTGGGTCTGTTTGTGGTAGTACCACCCCATCCAGAACTAACGATAAACCTCCAGATCCCAAGACTCCACTTATCCACAGCCACTCTATCTTATTAGGGTTCAGTTGAAGTCCCCCATCCAGGCTCCGGCAACCTCCAGGTAAGGGCAGCCACAAGCAAGTGCGAGCAATGAGACAAGTTTCAGCTATTTAGGAATTGTCAGGTGAATATTTAGAATGACCCCATGTCTTATAGGGCTGCTCAGTAACATAGTTTTTTGTAATATCTCAATGTCTCATTTGAATCCAAGGAAAGTGACACAGGTTTAAAAATAACCTTAGAAAAATAAACTATAGGAAACAAATTGCTTTCCTTGCTAAATACTACTGCTGCAAAAAGTTTCTTCCCATTAAATTACTGTAGAAGATTTTAACTGCATATCAGCCTTAAAGTGCTAAAATGCAACATTTCATGGCAGGTGAAATACCTGAATAACTTGGCTACTACAACGAAACTAATACAAACCTTGTATGTATTTAAACTCCATTTTCTTACAAGCTCCAGTTTTTCCATAGCTGGATTCTTTACTTCCTCTGCTAGAACAACAGGTCCACTTTTCTGCTGCATTCTTGGATTGCCTATTTAGAAATCACAAATAAATGAGTCAAAGCTTATTTAGAGCACTTTAAATGTATTAAAGAGAGATAAGACAACTTTATTTTCAGCATCGTACTAAAGAAAATAGCACAATAATTAGATTCTGGCAAAGTCTGAGAAATAACATTGCTTGCATTTAAATCACAGCTAGCAGTAAATTAGAATTAAGCAACTGCAAAAGATTCTGCAGGATTCTCATGTTTTGTTTGTATTAAGGGGCAATTAAATATTAAACATAAATAATTCTTCCAGAAATGTACAGAAAGGCACATCGTCTCTTCTATTTTCATCACATGCTCATGTTTTACCAGAACTAACAGGCCACTCCTTCACAGTGATGTAAAGCAACCATGAATTAAAAGCTATGTTTTGTGATAAGGACTGAGAGATTAAGCCCATGGCAACTCCTTTGAGGCATTCTGCAGGGCTCAGTACTCTCACCACTCCTTTTTAACATCCCCATGAGGCTACTGGATAAGATTATTCACTACCAGGGGTTAAGGTATCATCAATATGCAGATAATATTCAACTTTACATCGCCACCCTTAGTGACCAATTGATGCTGTTGCTACCTTATCACAATACCTGGAAGCTGTGGGGCCTTGATGGGGGTCAACAAGTTTGACTAAACCTGTGACGGCGAACCTATGGCATGCGTGCCACAGTTGGCATGCGTAGCCATATCAGTGGGCACGCGAGCTCAGCTCCAGCATGTGCCAGCTGATTTTCAGGCCTTCTGGGCCCACTGGAAGTAGGGAAACAGGTTGTTTCCTACCTCCAGAGGGCCTCGGGGGGAGGGTGGGGAAGGCTGTTTTCTCCCTCCCCAGGCTCCTAGAAAAACTCTGGAGCCTGGGGAGAGCAAAAGACAGGCCCCACGCGCACCCACTTTTGGCACATGATGGCAAAAAGGTTAGCATCACTGGACTAAACCCTGGCAAGACCGAACGACTTTGGGAGAATGGAGCTCCAAGTTCTGAGACTTTTTAACATCTTTAATTCTGGATGGGGTTGCACTACCCTGAACAAACCCAGTGCCCAACTTGGGAATACTCCTGGGCTCTCAACTTCTGTTCAAAGAGCAGGTGGCAGTCACGGTCAGAAGAATCTTGGTGCAACTTCCTGTTGTGTGCCAGTTACATCCGTTTCTGGATTGGGACTTCCTGCGCTCAGTCACTCAAGCCCTAGTCATCTAACACCTGGAGTACTGTGCTCTACATAGGGCTACCCTTGAAGAGTATTTGGAAGCAACAACTGGTGCAGAATGCAGCAGCATGGAAAGTTCTTGGGGCTCGCAGACAGGCCCATGTCACACTGCTGCTCTGCAGGCTACATACCATTTTCTTCTGAGTGCAATTCAAGGTGTTGGTAATTTCCTTTAAAGCCCTGTATGGCATGGGTCTAGACCACGGGTGTCAAACATGCAGCGTCATGTTGCATTCCCGTGACATATTGCAACATTTTTTCCCTTTGTGGAGCTGGGGTGGGCATGGCCTGTACATGGCGCATCCGACCTGCAGACCGCCACTTTGACACCCCTGGTCTAGACTATCTGAGAAACTGTCTCAATCTAACGTGATTAGTGATTTGTCAATGATGGTTTATGCCTCTCTATGGTTAAAACAGTATTAATGATTGAATATAATGTATAAATCCAACCCCATATCAAGAAATCATTAACGGAAATGTACCATTTATCGCAGCATTTTGGAATGCATGCTGGAAACCTGGACTTTACTTCAGATCAGGTTTCCAAGTTTGCTTATCATACTTTTGTGGGTGATCCAATTATTCCACATTAGTGTTTTTACGTTCTGTTAAGACATATAGGACATACACATAGATAAGTAACCTTTTTCATCCTGAGAGTTGCATGGCAGGCATCAAGGAAGCAAATGCCAACCTACAAGTGGATACAGCAATCCTATTCCCTCCCAGCACACATATATGTGCAATTATCTACTGAAGTGTTTATGTGCATTTATCTACTCAAGTGTTCCACTGATGCCAAGGAGTAGTTTTTAGGTGGGGATCATAGATTAACAACTCCTTCCTCAGATGCTATCTCTTCTGAGATTTTTCTAAACAAACATTTATCATTTAAATCACTTTTAAAAAGGAAGGCCTCTTTTTTAAAGCTCATCATTTCAGGTGTGAATTGAGAATCAGCCATTCAAAGCACAAGAAGCTGGAGATATTTCTGTTCCAAAGTGATTCCAGTGACCGCTACAAATACATTGTTACGAAAGAGAAAATATCTATGATTTATTCTGTTAGAAAATATTGGAAGCACAATTACATATCAGAATAATTGTGTTTTCCAAACCAGATTCATACTTCTTTACGGATTAATATCCTTTAATTTGTTTTCCATCATCCTCAAAATTAAAAGATAGCAGAGTAATCCAGCTATTCACAGAGGTCAATGAAAAAATACAAGTAAAGTTGAGAATATCATTTTAGAATTCAGTATTATTACAAACTTAAGAAAAAGTTTCAAATATGAAATTAGATTTGATTATTATATTACAGTAATATAGTAGCTTTGCTCCTATTTGAATGCCTGATTCCAATGTAATATTAAGGTATTATGGCTCTATTTTTAGGATGTAGAATATATTTTCTATATTGTGGATTTCAAAAAAGTGTATTTTAATCCTCAATATTTTTTAAAAGGCAAAAGTAAAGGTTTCTCCTGTCCAATCGTGTCTGACTCCAGGGATCAGTGCTCATCTCCATTTCTTAGCTGACGGAGCCAGTGTTGTCTGAAGACACTTTCTGTGGTCATGTGGCTATACACCAACATGCACAGAAAGGTTACCTCCCTACCAAAGTGGCACCTATTTATCTACTTGCATTGCATGCTTCTGAACTGCCAAGTTGGCGGGAGCTGGGGCAAGTAATGAGAGCTCACCCCATTGTGAGGTGCTTGGATCTTGAACCAGAGTCATCGCGCCCCCTGCCAGTATTGTTTAATATCTACATAAAACTAGTGACTAAAATATAATCAATATCTAAAGGGAGCCTAGTGGCTTCTCTTTTTTCATTTTATCAGAAAGACCGGGTGCTTTGAAAAAATGTTTAGGTATGATGACAGATACAAAAACACCAATAATCCATATTGCCATAGATGGTTTCTCTGTTCATGTAATTAATAATTTATTTTGGAAGTATCTGAATTCCATCTAAAGCTGCATTTCCCAAATTGATAATGTCTAGATGCTTCAGATTATAATTCCAATCAGCATTGACTATTTACTATAATGGCTAGGTCTTTTAAAAACACAAACCCAGAACTTCCGGAAGATTCCAATTCAGGGACATCTGGAGAATGTTAAATCCAGCAGGCATAGGAAGCACAAGTTACCTTGGTAGCAGTTTGCAAGTCCTTTTATTTGTTTAGACTGATATATGTATAGAGATAACCTAACTGTAATACTCACATCCTGGTTACTTTTAACTTGACACCTGCCAACATGATTATACTATATCATTGCTTTGCCATTTCAAAGGTTTACTTAAAACTTAGCAGATTCTTTTCCAAATGTGATGAATTAAATAAAGTCAAGTCTGTACTTACAATACAGAATATTTTGGTGGTTGACATTTGGGTACCAGCACATCCAGAAAAGCTTGCTTGGCACGTATATTATAAACTTTTCAACACCAAAATAATATTAGAGAAGTACAAATCATTTTGGACACCAAACAACCAGTTTGAATTGGAAGAAGTTGCTCTGAATGCAAAACTAACGATCATTTCTGCAAGTACTTGAGCTTGAAATATTCCCAAACTAGTCAACTTTGATTCAACTAAAAATGATCCTTTAAAATGATTGTATGAATTCGAGTTTGAAATATTTTGCATACCCCCAGTATTTTTTTTAATTTTCCTACCCTTTTCAAACTTCACTATTTTATTATTTTTAAAATACCAGTAGTTTTAGGAACTTTTTGAATCTATTTTTATTCATCTTATAATGCATTTCAACAGTGGTAGTATAATTTTCATAAAACCAAGAATCATTCTGTTATTTAGTTTAAAAAAGGTACAAACACCTGCAGAAATTTTTAAATTTGTGTTGATATAGATTTGTAAATTGTATTTTCATTACAATGGATTATTCAACACAGTCATTATTTAGTATTATTATCATAAAATTTGACACAAAGTATCATTCTAATTAACATTTCCCACAATTCATTTTTACAATGTTTCTGTGGACATGCTTAATATTGAAGGAAGATAGTATGCAGAAAAGAAAAGGTAATTATTTGACAAGCCAAAGCAGCATAAAAGGCAGCATTCTACTTAGCCATAGCAGTTAATCACAAGTCAAAGAAGTATTGGCAAAGATGGGAGTTAGTATTGTATCAGCAAAGCCATTAACTGCTTAGACCTCTGAATACCTTTGGGAATAACTAAATCATTCCCTTGTCCAGCCAGTCTGCAGGCTGCAGCACTGCTAGGCGATATAACAGGAGACATGGGTAATGATGAGGGACCTGGAAATGGGACATATGCCATCAACATCCATCTTCATTTAATCAATATATTTTTAATGCACAAAATATTGGTGAAACTGAAGCAAATCTTAAAGTGAATTAGACTTTGAATTTATGACTACTTGAAACAAAAGGCAATCCATTACATTCATCATATGGTGACTAAATCACATACAGAGCTATTTTGTGTTTACCCATTAGATTCACCAATTACTGGTAGCATGTACATTCTACTGCTGAAATCACTGTATTAAATGGAAGGCTACAGAATACTCCTTATTCTATGCTTTTATACATATCTTTACTAATAGTACACATTGAATTCTGTTACCTTGAAAAGGTCCAACTGCAATAGTCCCCTCCTTGGTACTGTCAAAGCCATGAGATGTGATCTGTGTTTCGGACAAACCAAGTCCAGCTGGCAAAGAACGCTTCAACTCCTTAGAAATGTTTGAATAAAAGGGAATATCCATGTAAAAATCCCAAATAAGGGAGCACTTAGGCATAATAGCAGTCTTTAAGTCATCTTGAAAAATGTGTTCTATAGTTTGGAATCTATTTTATGGTGTCATGATGTTCTATTTTAATGACAACACAATGCTCAATTACAACTTTTTCTAGGTTTAAGAGACCCCCTTGTATAACCTAGACTAATTGATTCCAAACTGGAAGACATTTTTCAATACTGATACTAAGCCTTCTGCAAGGAAGAGTTTCCCAATGCAGGGTTAACTGTTTGAAGAGCTGAGATTGATCAAGATACATTTATGGATAAAACTTCTATTATCTAATAGTTTAATTAAACAACTGTGGTTGCTTAGATCGAAAAGTTAAACCTCTAAACTAGGTCTTTGTATCAAAAATCAGTGCAAACTTATGTAGATTGCAGATACAAAAATCTTAAGATCATTTAAAATACAATGAGAGTCAATTTTAACAGTCCTTTTCTTTCAGCTGTTCTGAAAATAAGTATTTGAGCAGTAAACTAGCCATCCTTGCACATAATCTGCACTCTTGCTCCTGTTGGTGAAATTTCTCCATTGGAAAAATGGCAGTGGGGCAAGTTCTATCAGTACTCCTAGTCATTGACTTCTTAAGAGTTGGGGGCTAGCAACTGAAATTGAGGACAATGAACTGAACAAATTAAATCTGAAGTTCTTATTCAGACACAATTCAAAATTAAACTGGAAAATTACCCTTTCAATTTAAATTCATGCCATAGAACGTTATTAACCCATTAGAGCCTCAGAATTTCATTTTTTCCCCATTTCATGCTTCTAATTTGATACATTCATGCCTTATTTGCATACTTTGCTATTTTGTCCATTTAATGAAATATCACTAGAAGACAAAGATCAAGCCAGAGATTTTGTGAAAAAGATAGAGAAGGTTCAAAAAAGTGGAAATCTCCTCCCCCCTCTCTATATATCATATTAAGTAAACAAATATAGAATTGCTTCAGTCTCTAGCCTTTGCTCCCTCCTCTCGTATGTATGTATGTATGTATGTATGTATGTATGTATGTGAGAGAGGAAGGTGCAAAGACTAGAGACTGAAGCAATTCTACATTTGTTTACTTAATATAAAATACAACGCATACAATGAACTTTACATTTGTCTGTTCCATAATATTTAAGTCAGTCATGAAACTAAAACAATATTTAACTGAATGATGGATAACCATTTGTAATTGGTAGGTCAGCAAAACATGACATTTTGGTTTGAAGCACATTTGCAAAACCAGGCTTTGATACTGTACTTGCTTGGATAAATAAATGAAATCCTGCCATATTATAGCATTTCATTGGAGAATGAAGACAGAAACATAGCAAAACAAAGTTCTATGTACAGATAGTCCTTGACATACAACCAAGTCAAAACAGGGAACTTATGATCTGAGTTAGAAATTGATGGTTGGGCCCCATTGGAAGTCCCGTGACCAACATTTATGATCATTACAACATACAACCTTAATGGGCAGGTTCCATTCAGTCATGTGTAATAGGTTACCAGTGTGTGATATGTGCAGACATCTCTTGGAATTTCTCTCAAAACTAAATAGCTATGGCCAAATAGTATATGCAAGTGTATTTAATTACATAGTCAAGAAATTATCATTATGTAGATGGAACAACAATATGTACATTAACAATGTTTACAACAGGGTTAAACTATAGAGAAATCCATAAAATTTACAGAAACGAGAATATTGTAAAGATAGCATTGAAACCAGCTTCTACCATTAAGCATTATGGCACACTGAAAAGATGACTTTAAAATAAATCCTAACAGTAATTTATTAATGAATAATTAAAACAAGGAATTTTCTCTCTTTTTTTAGTTATGTTACTTTCTGGTTCAGTTGACTAAAATACTTAGTCTATTTGGACTTGCATTGAACTAAAATAATTTCCCTAGAACTCCCTGATTTTCAGATATGAAGACACTTCCCCTATCCCAACTGAACTAAGAGGTTTTTTTAATTGAAGTCGAATTAAGGTGTCTCTAGCACATATCTTCACCACTGATACCGGTGTGTGGTTGGTATTAGGTTTTTTTAAATATTTTTTTTTCACGTTTGAGCATAAGAATATATCCTTTTACTTCCCTGGATCTTTGTATTTCTTTAATTAAAGTTAGTGCTCTGTGCTGTCTGGGGATTTCTAAAAATATCCCAGATTCTCTCTCAACCCTTTCCACGCCCATGTTTTGGCAACTGCAAAATATTTTCTTATTTCCTACAAAGTGCCGAAGTTTTACAGCAATGAACAATAAGCAGGGATAAAGCTTTAATCATTTACAAGGTTCAGTCTTTATAGAAAAGCTGTCAGCTTTAGTTTCAAAGCCCCAATGTTAATGACCATAATAGGCATGAAAATATGCCATAAGTCTGCCTTCATTGTTCATTTGACTGCTTCCAAAAATTAGAACATATATATAGTTTCACTATTTTTCCCCCCAAGGTCTGGTTGGAACACTTGCCAGGCTTATATTTATTCCATTTTAAACTAATGGAATGGCTATTTCAAAGTACGGAATATTCAGAATTGGTACATAATGCTGAAGCTGCGCTTCATCTTAATTTTTCATTTATATCTGTCTTTTTACCTCTTCTTTAACACCAATATTTACTAGAAGGACATCTGCTGCATCACTGTGCCTCTGAGGTAACATTAATTACTAGTGACCTGGTTTGCACATTAACGGTGAGGTATAAGATAATTTTTGACTTCTTCTGGAGAACTTTTTATCCTGGGCCACACTCTCTGTATCAATCTTGCTACTCATCAGAGATGCAGAATTTAAAATTGTAACTTGCTTTTGCTAAATGTGTAAAGACTTAAACTAATCTTTCTGTAGTTTTGTTACTTACTTTTGCTGTATTTCACTCTGTATCAGAAACATTTTTCCAATAATCAGTCACAGCCACAATCTTTACGTGCACGTTCAATAACTTGCACAGCCCATAAACACCCCATAAAAACCATATTCATATTTTAATAATGTACCAATTATATCTATTGCGAAACATTACATTTTTCAACATTTTCACAGGACATTAATTTTTATCATTTTTTCCCTTGGACTTTTATAGCATTCATTTCTGTTCCACTCTTTTACATCTCATGAATGCAAATCTCTAAAATAGTCTGCCTAGCATTTCTCACTTCAATTTTATTGTCATCAATTCTATTTTAAATTTCAATCATGCTGCTAGATTGAGCTTCCTTTTTAAACCCTCTACATTTTAAAAACTAAACGGATACAAATGATTGTCCAGTTTTAGTTTATTCTATTTTATGTATAGCTCTAGAAATAAAATACTCATTTTTAATGAATAAGGCTTCTCCCTTCAGGAAAATCTCAGCTACCCTGACACAAGTTCTCCATTTCTTGGATTGCTTAATCATTAGTAAACCTGGATTGTTGCCAAACAATTTAGGGGATATTTATAGAGTCATACCATGTTATAGTTGTGCTCATGAATGTCTTCCAATTCTCCATTGCTTGTCACAGAAATCTCTGCTGCTGAGGTTTTGGGGGACTCTTGAGCCATTGAGCATGCCTACAATATGAAAAAAGTGCATTAGCTTTCCTCAAACATAATCAATATTCAGTTTTTGGACATTCAGTATTTTTTTTCCTGGGCAGGGCAGGAAATGGAGAAAATCCTGCTATATCCAAGGTGTATCTTGAGACTCTTATATAAGAGTTTTATGAAACATGATGTTACTAAGCTTTGTTTTTGTACGTTCAAGTCTGTGTTGACTCTTGGTGACAACTTGGACTAGTTGTCACCAACTACTAATTTTTTTGGCAAGCTTGTTCAGAGGTACTTTCCCATTGCTTCTTCCTGGGGCTGAGAGTGAATGTCTGGCAAAGGGTCACCAGGCTGGCTTCATGGCTAAGGCAGGACTTGAACTCATAGCCTCTTGGTTTCTAGCCAGATCCCTTAACCCAGGGGTGTCAAACACGATTTCATTGAGGGTGGCATCCGGGTTGTGTTTGACCTCGGGTGTGGGGGGCTGGTGTGGGCGTGGCATGACGTCACTCGTCCCTCTCGAGCTCCTTTTTTGCTGACAGAGGGTTGCAGGAGGCCATCTCAGCCAAAAATGGAGATTGGGAGTCTGTTTTCACTGGCAGAGGCACTGTGGGCCAGTCCTTTGCTATTTCCAAGCTGGCCCCATGGGCCAGATCTAAGCATCCCGCAGGCCGGATCCGGCCCGCGGGCCTTGAGTTTGACACCCCTACCTTAACCACTACACCAGATTGTCTCTCTGTTACTATATTACTGGAATCTAAATAAGCAACTATGCATTCATTGTCAGGGTTCCCCACCACAACGGTATATTTATTTGTGAAATTTATAGTCTAAAGTTAACCCTAGCATATGGCATATGTAGGATGACATATAATCACAATATAAAATTACAATCTAGCACAGTAGTTATGAATAAATGATGCTGAAAGAATGTAAGTGAATCACATCGTAAGTATCAATAACTAAATACTTATTAAGTAATAAGTATTAATGTCATATGTTAATTAAATTATTAATGTATTATAAGCATATCTGATCATGCAAAATAGACAGTCTCAATGGCACATGAAACTGTATTGCTCAATTTCTCCCTTCAAACTTACAGAGGACTAAAAGATGATCATTATAGTTCTCTTGTATCCATGTGAGTCTTGGAATGCTTAGAATGAACCACAACTACCAGCATCCCTTATCATTAGCTATTCTGACTAGTACTGATAAAAGGTATACATTAGAAACATCAGGAGGGCTTAGCGTCCCAGTCTGAACAAGTAATGTTTACAACAAATGTTACCTCATTGTCTTTGTGATGGGTGGTTGCTGGAATGAGTAAAAAATACTCAGAACATAAATCAAAAGTATATACTCCCAACATGATCACCCAAGGCATGAAGGCGATACTAGGTATGCAACTAAAGCAGGCAGCACTTATACCAGGCAGTATTAATGGGAGAAAGTGATCCTGTATTTTACTAACAAAATTACACGGATAGATGAGTTAAAGTAACTGACAATATAATACCAGATGACTGGACTCTCCATTGCTCAATATGCTACTGAGGAAGAACTTAGGACCTTTAGGGATAAGAATGGCTTATTATTAATCTGACACTACTGGACAATATAGTTAAGATGAAAAGAATCAATTATATAATGACATCAGAATGGAATTAGACACCTTCATTCAGAAGTTCATAGTTCACTATTCAGAACTTGAAAAATAAAGATTAAACAGCATTGTTTTCATAGTTAGGTGGAATATAGTAAGGCGTTACTTGGAGACAATATAGTCAATGACCAAACAATATCCAAGAGATTGTGTGGACAACTCTTCAGTATATGCCACTGATGGAAAAGAGGAGGTTGATAAGTTTTTTGGTCAACAGACCATGCAAGCAAGAAGTGATCTTGTAGTTGGAGCCTGGAATACCAAAATTTGAAATAATAGGGAGGAAACTATAGATGGGTTGTATGGTATAGGAAATGGAAATGAAGCCAATTCAATTACTTCTTCACTGCATTATAGTATTCAAGCAATCAAAATGACATACCCACACACATACATACCCACACACGCATAAGAAGGAATACACAGAAAGAAAAATGATAATATTAGTGATAGAAGAAGATAGGAATACTGTTTTAGCAGTAAAACACGGCCAATTGTAGAATACATCATGAATTAATCATTTGCAACTTCCAAGTCAAAGAAAAGCAGGACAAAATTGATTAGTTACCAATATACAGCATTTTGAACGCTCACACCAGGCCTGAAATTCATTATTAGAGAATCAGAGGAACTATAGAATGAAATCAAGGTTGTTAAGGATGAATATGAAAAAGAGATTGCAAAAGACTAAGAAATAGAAGAGAGCAAATTGAATATCAGAACAAATTAGGAAAATGGCCAAGAAGAGAAACCAAAGCCAAGAAAGATAAAGATCACAAGGAGGAATTTTACAAAGAGTTTCAGAGAGCTGTTACAAGAGACAAGTAAAGATACTAAATATAGAAGCAGGGAACATTTCCAAAAGATTTCCCGAACTCAGAAAGACCTTTCAACTTCAAATTGGTATTCTAAAGAACACCAATAGACAGATTGTAAGGAATTCAAATAAAATGAAATGAAGAAGGAATAAGTATACTGAAATACTGTACAGTAAATTTGTTAACTTTCAAGATTCCTTAGAACAGAGTTTCCAAAACTGTGAGGTGTACCTTCCTTGAGATGATGCAGAGTCCAGGGGAAGTGTGAAGAACCTTTTAGTACATTATTATAATAAATCCACTTTTCCCAAAGTTTGTTTGTTTTGCCAAACTTTATTGATTTTGTTGTTCATTTGTGCTCATTTTGGTGTTTAGATTTTTAGGGACAGTGTATATGTGAAGGTTATACTAAAGGGAGATATGATGGTAAAAAGTTTAGAAATTCTACTTTAAAAGATATTCCCTATTTACAAGAAGCTCTAGTTCCAGAAGATGAAGTTAGATTAACATCTAGTCATTATTTATTTATTAGATTTGTATGATCATCACCCCATCTCAGAGCATAACTCTGGAATGCTCACAACAAAGATTAGCAAAGGTAACAGAAATACAGCAAGCAACAGAACATGAATCAGTCAAGGTTTCAACCAAACTATGCTAACAAATCTGGAGATTGAGTCAGGACAATCAATTAAAAGATTGAAGCCTATGTATCAATGCCAAAGAAAGGAGACTTAACAGACTGTGCAAACTATCATACGATTTTTTAATTTCACATGGCATCAAAATAATGCTTACTATCCTCCAATTACTTGGAATTGTTTGGAATTACTTGGAATTACAATTACTCCCATTACTTGTCCCAGTTTCTGCCAATCTAGCACTTCAAAAGCATGTAAAAAATGCAAGTAGAAAAATAGGGACCACCTTTGGTGGGAAGGTAACCGCGTTCCGTGCGCCTTTGATGTGTAGTCATGCCGGCCACATGACCACGGAGACGTCTTCGGGCAGCGCTGGCTCTTCAGCTTTGAAACGGAGATGAGCACTGCCCCCTAGAGTCGGGAACGACTAGCACATATGTGTGAGGGGAAACTTTACCTATACCTTCCAATGCAAACTAGATCCATCTATGGAAAGGCAGATATTGGATGTTCAAGATGGTTTTAGAAAAGGGCAAGGAACAAAAGACATTATTGTAGATTCACACTAGATAATTGAGAAGTCAAAGAGCAACAACAAAAAAGGTAAACATGTGCTAAATTGATTACAGAATGGTGTTAAATTATTTTGACATCAAGCTATGGACTATCCTTATGAAAATGGGAATCCCATAAATGCCCCTCCTCATAAAAAAACTTATACATAGGTCAGGAAACCAGTGTCTGGGCCGAAAATGGCAAAACAGATTGATTCTAGGTTGGCAAAAGAATGCATACTTAAGCAGTGATGAGCTTTTGGGCTGAAAGGCTGAAAGTTTCACCATTTACACCAGAGGTCTCCAACCTTGGCAACTTTAAGACTTGTGGACTTTAACTCCCAGAATTCCTCAGC
>JANHZT010006256.1:218821-232303 GCA_032468215.1 Stegonotus admiraltiensis
TTGTAATGGTGGAAAGAGACCTAGATTACTGAAGAAAATGTGGTACCAAAATCAAAAAAATGGTGGACTGGGAATCCAAGAAGGGTTTGAGAGGGCCAGTTAAGAAACTCCGACTGTTTTCTTTTTTCTTTTTTTCTTCTTTCCCTAGAAACAAAGTACTGTAGTTTTTAAGTACACTGATCTCTTGCACCATGGAGGCAAAGATTCGACTATAGTGGGTGATGAGAAGTATTCTGGTTTAGCATTTTACCTTTAATAGCGTAAGCTTTCTTTATCCAGAATGGGTTCCACGGTTGTAATAAAACTAAAGTGCATTTAAATATATTCTGTCAACACAATGGGCAACACCACTTAATATTAAAACAGTAGTGTGTTATGAAATAAAGTTATCAGCAGTTATAGTATTCTGATTTTAATGTTGATTAAAAGTTGGGGATTCCTTGTATTTGAGGACTCAAACATACAGTGCAAGGAGTCTTGCATTCCTCTATTGCAAAGTTTTAAATTCTGTTTTAAAGTACCTTATGTTGCTTCAAAATCCCATATATTGTCTCAAACAATGAAAATGTGTATAATGCCTACTGGTACATTTGTTGCAGAATTAGATCTCTATTTACTGTAGTCTTGTTCACCAGATGCATAGAATATTATTCTGAAAGAAAACCATATTTGTGTGTATGATTTATTGTGTATAAATTGTTTGAATAATATACTACCAAACGTAAATGTTTATTTTGCTAAGATTAAACTCCATGTGTGATGAAATGAGCCTTAGTTATCAAAAATTATCCCATAATACATTTGCTGGTTTTAAGGATGACAGATGACTTTGCTTTTGTTTCAACTAACACAATGATCTTCTGAAAACATACCTATGAAGTATTTGGTGTATACTTTTGATTATATGTATAGTATGTGAAGACTCAGGTAATGGAAGGACAGACAAAAACAACTGTGACTATATATTTACTTCTCACTAATTGCTACTAAATTCAGTGGGAAATGTCTCTGAATAGATTATTTTTTCTGCATAGCATTTTACAATTATACTATTTTCTGTGCACTGATTTTAAATGAATGTAGGCATTTACATCAAAGCAAACATAGTTTCATTCACATAATTAAATAAGGCCTAGTTTACTTATCCATGATTTATTAAATCACAATTGTATGAGTTTGCAATGCATATGAAAACATAAGGGGTTTGTACAGTATACTGAGTCAAAATAAAACCACATTGGGTAGAAGTTGAGTCATGGCAACTATACTTCTTTTCCTTTTTAATTTGAAATATTTCACTACTTATCCAGTAGTGTCTTCTTTAGTATTACAATGGTAGTTCAAATATAATTTGGTTATAAAAATTAGTTTTTAAACTTTATTGAGATAAATTATTGATAGAGAATGGAAAGGGCTTGAGTAATTCTACACAGTCTACACAATAGTTTATTTTTGTATTTTCTATTTAGAAAGGTTAAGTCTTAAATTATAGGCTTACTACAGAAGGAATATATGTAAGAATGAATTGGTTTACTCTGGAGGGAATAACAGGTTACTGCCTCTTCTGTCATCTCTTTATTATACATGCAATCCTAAAAGAGTACCTTAGATAATAAATTTTACTGGATTTAAGAGAACATGCTTCTGAACAAACATTTTTTGAATGATTGGGTAATTGCCAGTCTTGCATCAGAAAATAATGGAAATGAGTGTACTACAGTTTTTTATAAAGTACATAAATTACTTTTATTGCAGTATTAATGTTAAAGACTGATAGTGAAATACTTACATATTACATCCTGGAAACTATGAAATAGATGTTTTCCCCAGATCCTTCTAATTAGTTCTTATTAGTTTTATTTTTTTTTTACTTGATCTGAATTTGTCCTTGTTTTCAGAGGTTACAGACCTGCAGCTTGCCTTTTTGATTTGACTATTTTGAGCAATTATGGATATTGCTTGGCATATCCCTGTTTTACCTACTCTGGTTCAAGATAACAATATTAATTTCTTATATTAAGTTTTATGAGTTTATCTGAAGGATAAGGGCAAGATTAATTCTTACACTTGGGGAAATTATCCTTTTCACTTCTCTGTTATCTTGTTCTCTCCTAAAATCTGCTCTATATGGTCTTTCAAACCTCTGAAAATAGATGTTATCTATGATGTTATCTGTGTTATCTATGAGTAACATAGAAGGAAGGAAACTGTCCCTCTCCCATTCACTAATGAATTCAAAATAATAAATATATATTAAAAATAGTTATAATTGGCTAGGTAGTTATTAATCAGACAATTTGAATACTTGATGTGTAAGAATGGGAGAAAATATACATTCACATACACAATATAGAAAATAAGTTATTTGAAATGAAAAGGTGCCTCTGTGATGTTTATGTAATTATGTGGACTCATCCTCCTTGTTTAAACAAAGAAAAATGCAATCATGTTAAAACAGAATTACTCCCTAAGGATTCAAAAAGTACACAAAAAGTACAATTTAGAAATAAATTATATGAAGTTTTTAAAATGTAAGCTTTCTTACTGTGTGCTCTGATCTACCAGTCTTAAAATAACTTTGAAGACATTTAATGAAAAGTCAAGTCCAATAGTAAAAGAACACCATGAATAATTTTACTGCATGAAATTGACATAATTTTCAGGTATCTAAGTATGAGGATATACAGTACATACTAGTGTTCTACTTATTCATCTCTTTTTCTGAACTCACTAGATTCAGTGGTGGGGAAAAAAATCAGTTCCTGATCACTATAAGAAGTAACGGAAACTATTTCACTTGCCAAATTTCTCACTGATGATATACATAAGATATTTTCTGTGATTTTTTCCTGAATGGATTTCAGCTTCACTTGAAGTGTATGAAAGTCCAAGTAAAGTACAATATGAGTTCTAGCTTGTTATAAATGTTAATTGATGCTGGGGTTGTATAGCAAAAATTGCATATCACTATAATTAAAAGCTGTATTATAAAACAACATACAAGTTGTTTTGCTTTTTAACATTGTGTTAAAGATATAAAGAATGCTGGATATCTAGTTTCTGAAAAATGGTGTCCTTAGATAATAATACACTTACAAGCAATAAATTGTATTTTTTGTAGATAGAAAGGTTGTAGATAGATTATCAGTGGGTTCAGGTTCTGAAATTGTTTTCATGTTAGTTTACTATGGGCAGAATCTTTTTATAATGTTTTCAAATTTGATAAAGATCCTCTGTTAGTTATAAACAGACATAAAATCCTAATCTAGCTTTGGTGTAAGCAACTTGAAGGTCTTTACATATTATAATAGATAGCCTTCAGTTTGATAGTTTATGTGAAAATACTATTTAAAATAATTGGTAGTTGTTTGAACTCAATGATTTTGAGATAAGGAAAAGCTTTGAAAAACTGTTACTTGTATAGTAAAAATTAATACCGTGGATCATTTTCTATAATCAATATCTTCAACCTTGTGCCAACCAGATGGGACCGTGTAGGATGTTAAGAACGGAATTTTTGACACATCAGGATGATTTCAAGACTGAATAAAATTGTCTTAGTAGGATTGAAAATGACAGTCATATTTTCTTATTTAGACAAATGAGTTTTAAACATATATACCAATGGTATAAATAAATCATTTAGGTGTTCCTTACAAGTATACTGCATGTAAACCGATGTTCCAGTATTAACTGCGATTGAGGCCAAGTTTGTATTTCAAAATATTTAATTGACCAGTGATATTATTACTATAATACAGAGAATGCTTGGTATTTAAAAGTTATATTTTACCATTTTACTTATAGTGTCATTTTGCTGGTTGTTGGTTTACCCCTAATAAACTGGAAACAGAATAAAACCTAGATTTTTAAAGAGGCATATTAGCATTTAAAGTTACATTTTGGAACTGCATTTATAGAACACGATTTACTTTAATCTACTTAAATATTGCCTATGTGCTGCTTTGTAACTTGAACTGAACTTTGTAACTTGCTTCAGTCTTGAACTGAATACAGAGCATGACTTTGTGTGTTGTATTGTAAATGCATATTATTCTGTTTTAGTCTCTTCACAAAATATATGTATCTGTGATATGACTTAAAATAGGTTGGTAATTGTTATTATTAGCTATTTGCTGTTCTGCAGTTTGTTGATTTAGTTTTCTGAATATTTACTGACTTTACTGAATTCTGTATCTCTGGATTGAAATTTAGAGTAATGAAGTATATTCTATAATAAAGAATTAAAAGAATATTTCGTGTATCTACATTTTTAATATGAAATCTCTGGCTTCTTAAAAGTTGTTCTAAGATGGTCCAATTGCTAAGTCCTGTTTACCTCATGAACTTTTGCCTTGAATAACTCCTCATCAGTTTCAACTCAGGCAGCTAAAAGTAGGTTGTAAGTTGTTTTTTAGTACTCATCAGCTAGGTATTAAATTTATAGATTTGGATACAATATTATACAGGGAAGTATTGGTCAGTGATTGTGTTTGCATGATATGCTAAAATAATAAATGCTGTTTTTATGTGCACTATTTGTACCTCAGTAACAACATTTACTGCTTGTTTTGACTTTGTGTGCTGATAACTGAAAATTACAACCTGTGACATGTTAAGCCACAAAACCTGTTTGAAGGGCAGTGTATGGTGGAGAATTAAATTGTAGTATATATGTGTTACAAACCATGTCTTTTAGCTTAATTTGTCCCTTTGACTGGACATTGAATATCCTTACTATTATTTACCAGGGTTGCATCACACTTTTATATTGCCATACTAATTAGCAGAGACAAGTCTTAACACACTTTTGGAAAACCAAAGGAGTAGGTGCTCTCCTTACTTCTGTGGGTAAGATGTTCCAAGTGGCGAAGGCCACAGGAGAGAAGGCCCTCCTAGATCCCACCAGTCAAGGGTATTGTTTTACTTGCACTTGCCTCAAGATATATCGTAGATGTATTTTTACCAATGTTTTAAAACATACTTGACTTTCCTAATTTAATTTTTTATTTGCTGGAAGGAAAAAGATAGTCAAGATGGCTTTAAGAAAAAAGCTGGAAGTTTCCAAGAACAGCATACACATTGAGTTTGGATAGGCCTAGGAAAAAAGTTGACTATATGAAAATGTGCAAATGTAAAAAAAAAACCATAAACAACATCTATACAAAGTGAAATTAAGTTGGGATTTATTTCGCTTAAAACTGCAGCTTTAAGTATAGTAAATATCTATAGAAGAATTAGTACGGTAGATTCAAAGGAGATAAATGATGTGGATGAATAAGAAAAATGGTATGTTGAAATTCAGTTTGTAGTAATATTAGGCTTTAATCAGTTAAATAAGCTACATATCTTGAAATGTTTTTTTTATTTTTGTATTCTTCCTTTTTTAAATATGGTCTCAAATAGCATTCAGGTAACAAAATTGTGTATTTAGATTGAGATTGTGACTTCTTCAAAGCTGGCAAGTCATTTTAATGAAAGAAATATTTTCTAAAATAACAACTGGGGAAGTTGGGGAACATTTAAATAGTCTAAATTAGTTAATCTAAGTTAGTTATACTACTGTAAGTGCATAAATATTGAGGATTCACAAGACTAGTGCATTGCTGATGGAAATTGCATGAAACTTAAAACTGTCTTCATAGTACCATTAATGCCTTTCCTACTGAAATACTGTCGGTAGCAATTCAGAATCCCCTTATTTAAATTTAATTGCTTGCACATCATTTATGCAATACCATGTTCACAGTAAGTACAAGTGATTTGTTCTTCTTTGCTATAGACATTTTAGAAAAAGAATACAAAGAGACAAAAGACAAGTAAACAAGATAAAATAATAAAAATATAAATAGTAAATATCTATAGTAAAATACCAATAAGTAAAGCAAGAGATCTAAAATGTCATTGAATGTATATTAAACTGAGATCCTGATTCTACCTGCCTTCATATTCTGTATGTTCTATATAAGCAGCCAAGTTAACAAAATATCATTTCCTGAGATCCATTTGACCTCCAATCATGATGTCCTTTAGAACAACTTTTTTGAAATGGCTTTTCAAAAACAGTCCAATTAACTTACTGCCTGAAAAATAAGAACTCTAGCTGCATATTGCATTATCTTTTTCACAGAAAACATCCACTTGCACACATATACAGAGATATGGTAAAGATAATCCTCAAATTACAATCATTTAGCGACCATCCAAAATTATTAGTGCGATCATGATCCAAGTGCTTGGCACCACTTCCCGTTTATGCGAGTGGTAGAATCCCAGGATCATGTAAAGTCAATGGGGAAACTGGCAGTGAAGATTCTGTGTCATGGTCATGTGATGTCTTGCTTAACAACCTTGGCAAAAAAACCAAAAAATTGGGTACAGTCATGGGTAATAACTGCATTTCAAAAGAACCTGGTCCCAATTTTATCATAAGTTGAGGACTATCTGTATACACACATACCTCTCTTTGGTTCCATTAGAAACATAAAAAAAGATAAAACGTTGTAGGAGAGGCTTATATTACTGAAAGGGAACAGAAAAAGAGATAAGTTGAGACAAAGGAACAAATAGCTGCATGAAAGAAGAAATATTTTAGTCTATTCTCAAACTTTGTGACTTTCTAAGATGATACAATATTTTTCTGAGCAATGAGTTGAACTAATGAACATCCTTTTCAGTCTAATCTGTTTTGATTGTGAGAATCAAAGAAAAAAGAAGCTTAAGAACTGAATGGCGAATAGTTTAGCGGCCCATTTCACATTTTGAAATAAGGTAACTGAGGCTTTTATCTTCTACTGACACTTGGATTTTGATTTCACCCCCTCAGTAGTTTTACTTGTTCTAAAAGCGTATGGTACAGATTACACCTCTTTCCCTGAATAACTGCTGCTGATTATTCTAAGCATTCTAAATCTTGATTTTATAAGTAGTAAAGTCAAAACAAATGTCCCCAAAACCAGAATTGAAGACTGCTTTCCTTCTTGTAAAACACACACATGAATTATCATACTCTCACGATTTGGCTTCTCAAAATTTTATTTTACTGGGCAATGTCCTTTTCCTCCTCTAATTTTCAATTATTGTTATTTGGAATTTAGTGGTTGCCTTCTATGCAATTTATAATTTCTGTATTGCTGGACCCTGATTGATTGGCTGTCCATTTTACCATAGGGTACCTCTGGGTGGCCTAAAATATTAAAATGATAAATCTGTATAATAAAATACTATAAAATTCAAAACACAATACACACAGCCCTTGCTAAAAGATAGGGAGAGACTAGGATGAGCAGGCAGAGGGGTGGGATCTGTATATTAATCTGTTTTATTAATCTCTGAAGTCCTTCCTTCAGGGGCAGGTTTCAAAACCCATCGCTACCGGTTTGCTCATGGGTGCATGCGTGCACATGTGATGCTTCTGCACATGTACAGAAGTGTACGGGTGGGTGGGTGGAGCCTCCTGCCACTGCTACCGGTTTGCCCGATCCAGGGTGAACCGGTAGCAACCCAGGGCGAACCGGTAGCAACCCATCACTACCCTCCTTTGGTTCCCTAAGCCAACTGGAAGAGCTAGGTTTTTTAACACTTGCAGAAGGTCAGAAGGGTTGGAACCAACCTAATTCTGGGGACAAGATCTTCCAAAGGGCGATTTTATATACAGAAGAAGCATATAAGGGATCCTGTGGCTCATGAACCGTCTTTGCCTATTTCTTCTCTCACACTGTAACTAGACGATCCAATCATACTGTATATACATAGTTTGTTAGGTTTGATTTCATTGGGGAGATTTATAACACTTCTGAGAAATATGTAATACAGAACTTAAGAGAAAGGAATGAAAGCACTTAAGATTTGTGCTGACGTAGGATACTTGTAATAGTAAATTATTGCTGAATATTTATCTATTGTTTACCACTATTCTCAAAAAAGCCATAAACATGGTACATGCATATGCATCAACATATAATAAGTGAGTTCCTCCGTATTTTGGATTTACATTATTCTATGCCTGTGATTCTAAAACATTTTCCTTGTTTGGCAATTGAGCCAATCTATTTCTTGACATTTCTGTGATGGAATTAAAAATGCTGCAAATCCAGTTTTCTGAAGTTGTAGAGACTAGGCTGTTTTTTCATTGATGGGAAGCCACTGTAAAGGTTCATGCCAAGACACTATCATGTCATTATTTATAATTATCTTGAGTTCGAAATGCCAACTAGTGAACCCTGCATGTAATGGGAGAGTGGGATTGCTATTGTCAGCAATTCTTATTTTTTATCCTCATCCATTAGTTAGATGAAAGGATTGCTGTGATGGTATAAGTTTTGAAGTTGGTTCTGATGACCCAAACACAAATGGTGTGAATATGAAAGCAACATTGTCTAAATTTTCTCTTTTGTAGCCAGTCTAGCATAGCTATGCTATAATAATTGTTAGTAAGGATATGTATATTCTTTTGCTGTATTCGTACTATATGAAATTCATCATACCAACATTATTCAACCTTAGAGAAATACCTTGATTTGCAGAAGTGGATTGTTGATACAGTATGTGTTCTCCACCATATTTATGTTGGCTATTTTTTGATAGAAAAAAAAGAGGTTTTTCAAGTGATTTAGACAAAATTTTAGTTTGCCCTAGTTCCATGGAAATGTTATGTGTTGGATTATATTTATGTTAAATATTACAAAGAGCAGTTAAGCAGGCCTTTTTTTAATATTTGAAGTGCAACAAATGACTGTATGACTTGCAACATTTCTCTGTATTAAGAATCAAATTACCATGTTTCCCTGAAAATAAGACCCTGTCTTATATTTTTTTGAACCCCGAAATAAGTGCTTGGCCTTATTTTCGTGGAGATCTTATTATTTTGGGGCGTGATGGCCCCTCTTGCTGTCATACCTGATTTCCAGCTCTGTCTCCCTAACCCTAACCCAAGGAAATGGGGACATGCATTTAAATATTTTTGGGGAGGGCTTATTTTTTGGGGGGGGCTTATTTTAGTGCATGCGCTCAAAAGCCCGATTGGGCTTATTATCAGGGGAAGTCTTATTTTCGGGGAAATTGTATATTTCTGATTATTATTTTCTTTGATTTTTTTATTATTATTTATAAAATTTACTGGCTGCCCATCTTATCATAGGGTAACTCTGGGTGGCTTACAATCATAAAAATATCTCTACACATATACCATTAAAACATAAATAAATTAAAATCAAACATTAACATCTAAGGACATAGGAGGGTGGGGGCAAAGTAGGGGGAAAGTGCGATCTGTTGTTACTCAATTGGCGACTTCCACTTCCCACCGGGGCCCCTAGCTGACTGGCAGGCTCTTACAAAAAGATAGGAGGGTTGGGGCTAACCTCACATCAGGGGGCAAGATGTTCCAGAGGGAAAGAGCAACAACAGAGAAGGCCCTCATCCTGGACCCTGCCAGCTGGAATAATGGGGCTGACGGGACTGCAGCATGCCTTCTCTGTTGGCACGAGTGGGACAGGCCAATCCCAGTGGGATGAGACGGTCCCTCAAGTAACCTGGACCCATGCCGTGAAGGGATTTAAAGGTGATCATCAATATCTTGAATTGCACCTGGAAGCAGAATGGTAAACAATGCAGCTTGTGGAGCAGTGGTGTCACAGGTGTCATTCTTGGGCCCCCCAAAACTGCCCATGCCGCCACACTCTGCACCAGCTGTAGCTTCTGAATGGTCTTCAAGGGTAGCCCCATGTAGAGCGCATTACAATAATACAAATATTTTGGATATTTCATTAGCATAGGATTATTGGCCTAATTAAAATATTTAATACATGAAAGGAAGAAGAGATGTTTGATAGTTTGGGATGTTATTTTAATCTTTTTTTAGAATTGACACTTGAAATTTGTAGTGCTGAACTTAAAATGAACTGTTAGCTGTGAGATGAAAAAATGCATAAGGAAAGGGAAAATTAGATTTAGAGCAGTTTATGTCCTATCACTCAATACAAAAGAAGGGACTCTGCTATGTTTCAGTTTCAGTAATGGTGATGAATCCTGTTGACTTGCCTCTTGGACTAGTAAACAGACATGTAAAACTTTGTCAAGTACCATCACAGTGGGAGTAATGTCTCACTTAAATTTGTTTATTTTTGCAGACCAGTTTTATGTTTTTACATATTTGGGATTAATGTTAAAAGCATAGTACATTCTTAATGTGTAGTGATTGTAAGGAGAGAATTTGATTTTTAGTTACGAATAAACTGGCCAAAAATAGGGAATTGTTAACGTTTTCAACCTATATAAAAATACTAAGACTTTAAGAGACATTTCTAGGCTTTGTGGGAAAGCCAGAAATATTGCAGTTTGATGCATTCTCCGATGCTTCTGATGTTTCATAGACTAACAAAAGGTTGCTTTATTAGTAGCTTTAATGAACAAATCGCTTTATTGGCTTAGGCATACTGGTAGCTTTGTCGGTCCAAACAGCAATGAGTTCTTATTTCAATTCACTATTGTGCTCAAGTAGTGAAGTGATAGCCATTGACCTTCTACTAAAGCACAATAAAAAAGTTTTTTTGTGAAGAACAGAAGTATACAAGGAAAACTGCAGTGCCTTCATAGCTTGTGTGTTCAGTTAAGCTCTTGTTAGATTTTCAGTATATAGCCTTAAAACTATAGCATTAATTGTCTTTTAGTGGACCTGCTTAAGAATTTAACTACATATTTAATTTGTATTTCATCCATGAGTTGATACTCTTGGATTCAAAGCACAGTGAAATTTATATAGCTGAAAATAATGTTATATATATAGCTTTTGTACTAAATTAGTGTCCTGGATGAAGAATTTTCACACTATAATTTGAAGGAATTATACTGTGAAATTAAATTGAAATGTTGCTATCACTATCAAATGACTAGAAAGGACTTCAAAAATAGTACAGAAATATTTTTTCATGGAGCTTTCTTATAGTGACCTCTCATTCAAGAACTAACAATTCTGCTTATTTTTTTCTGAAGATAAGCCATAAATGGCTGGGTGCTTTCATAGCTCTTCAAAACAGCCCTTCACCCAAATAATTAAAGTGCAGAATTAAAAGGTGGTACACATACACACATTTCAAGTTGCTTAATGTCGATTAGCGTTATTACCAGAGATGGTTGTGAATAGATCACAGCCCACATTTTGTGTCCTATTGATTGTTTATGGGCTAGGTTTCAGCTGAGCACTCAGTTGAACTTTGAAATACGTAACAGTAGTTAGAAAGGAGGAAGATAGCAGGGCTCCTTTTCATTTTCCCAAGACACTTTAGGACTAGCTGCTTAGGTTGTCCCTTTTCTAAAATAGAGCTGCAGAACCTATTGTGAGAAGGTGGTTGAGAAATTTCTCCTTCATTCCCGCCTTTCTCATTTATTGGAATATTTGTGTAAATGCTTCTATGAAGTAGCCATAGTATGAGAATCAGTTAGGATATCTGAAATTCATGTTCAGGAAGCAGGGTATTTTTTACTAGTCTTTAAATCTTATTTTATATTTCTGCATAAATGGGAATGGTTCCATTGAACAGCAACTTGGTTTGGGGTAATATATTTTCTTTGGTTTTAACTGAAATCAGATGAGCGTGGCTTGGTTTGTCAATAGCTGCAGAAAGGCAAGTGATAGTAGGCGAAAAGTAAAGAGAAATTAGATACCGAGGCGTTAGATCAGGGGTGTCAAACTCGATTTCATTGAGGGCCATATCAGGATTGTGTTTGACCTCGGGCTGCTGGAGTAGGTGTGGCCGGGGTGGGCATGGCTAGCTCAATGTCACTCGTGTTGGGGGTGCCTGTGGTGGCCCAAGCATCTACCAGTGAAAATGGGCTTCTGAGCTCTGTTTCTGGCTGAGACGGCCTCCTGCAACCCTCTGCCAGTGAAAACAGAGCTCCATTTTCTCTGGCAGAGGCACTGTGGGCTGGTCTTTCACTGTTTCCAGGGCGGCCCTGTGGGCCAGATCTAAGCACCCTGTGGGCTAAATATGGTTCGCGGGCCTTGAATTTGACACCCCTGCTTTAGATGGAAAGTCATTGATCCAGGAATACAGTAGAAAATAAGGCAAGAATTATCAATGATTAATGCTTGTTTATTATGAGTTCATTAACTTTGCATTTTGGCTTTCAGTTGTATTTTTGTATCTGTATTAAGGCCCAGGAGTATATTAACTGACACATATATTTATATGTATGTGTGTACACACACACACACACACACACACACACATATTCTGGGATAATTCTAGGGTTATCAGCATTCTGACCTTAGGAATGAAAGGATTCTTTCTGTTCAAAAGTGATCCAGAATCTACCAGTCTCTGACAGACCTGATAGGGTTTCAAAGGGAGCTGGGGCTAATATCTGATGATCTGCACAGTCCTGTGGATACCCTGGCTGCTGCCTAAAATAGGGAGGTGGCTGGAGCCTTGGACAGAATTGTGTGTACAACCTCTCTTTTGTCCCATCATTCCCAGTACTCCCTGTGAGGAATTGAGGGAGTTAAAAAAGATCAAGAGACATCTAGAGCACTGCTAGAGAAAAACAGGATATGAGTCTGATCGGGTACAAGCTAGAGCTGCTATTAACACCTATCACATGGTGGGAAGAGCAGTGAAACATCGGTATTTCTCTGTTTTTGTCATGTCCTCAGTATATCTATCACCCATTTAGGATCACCTAAATGGGCTGCCCTTTGGGGGAAGGGCAGCCCAGAGGCCTACTTTCAGGACCACATAGAGGAATTTTCTGTGCATCTGGCAGATAAAATTGCTTGATTTTATTTCCAGTTGGATGTTAAACCTGTTAAGATGCCAGAGGAGTAAACATACCAGTTATCTTGGAATAATTTGACCCTGTTTGTCCCGAGAAAGCGAACAAAGTCAAAGTCCATCCAGGAGGAGTTGTGGGTGGGTCCAACTGATGGTGAATTCATCCTTGATGGAGAGGATGTTTCTGGCTTCTTTAAAACAGGGCTGATGTGGTCTCTCCTTTAGAAGCCTTCATTGTTGCTCTGGACAATTTTTATCCAGGCTCCCACCTTCCTGTTTTAGGGATGGTGGTTGAGAAGATGGTGGCATTGCAAACTCCAGAGAATCCTGGATGAAACTGATTATCCAGACTCAGGTTTCAAGCCCCGATATGGGACAAAACAGCATTGGTCGTACTTTTAAATAGTATGTGGTAGGAGCAGGATGAAGGTGGTGCATCCATCTCTGCTCTTCTTGATCTCTTGATGGCTTTCAATACCATTGATCAGGATATCTATTTAGACTGACATAGGGAATTGGGGTGGGGGTGGGGGAAGAGAGAGGGAGGGGGAGAGAGAGAGAACATACATTTTATTGGTATTAATAATGTTTCAATCTCTACAGATAACTTGATAAAATAAGATTACTTTTTTTGATGAAAAAACTCCTCCGGAAGATGATATAATAGAAAAGATAATACAATGTGCTGAAATGGATAGGTTGACAAAAGAAC
>JANHZT010006256.1:233000-251664 GCA_032468215.1 Stegonotus admiraltiensis
ACAGCCGGATCCAGAGAGGGCTTCTTGAGAAGGGGCCTCACCACCGCCTCCTTCAAGGCGGCCGGCAAGAACCCCTCCATGAAAGTTCCATGAAACTGACAACTATAACCATAGTAGTTTAGCATTTCTTTATGTACTTTTGTCCAAAACAATACAGTACAGAGGAAAATGAATGCTATTGACTACAAGGTAGCTTCTATGTTCAAGCAATCACATCCTATGCAGAATTTAAATATGATTATAGTTATTCTGAATTGTTATTATATTATTAGCATATGAAAGCAAGGAGGAAGAAAGAAAAAAGGTTCTCATTCCTCTATTACCATTCGTGTTGACCTGTCTGGGAAGGTGAGGCTGTAACACACTATCGGTCTATCAGTGAGTGGGAGAACATGGTTTGTCTTGTTCATCCTGCTCCACTTCCTTATGGATTGAAATTATATGGTCAATAATGCCCATATTGCCCATAACATAAGGGTTATGTTTGTAACTTGAGAGAGTTGCCATTAATATGGCAGCAATAAATGGCAATACTAAGTCAATTCCTGATTAAAAGGAAAAGGGAGGGTGTTGCTTGCTATATTACATTACATTACACTACATTATATTATATTACAGTGCATTTTTTAAATCTCTCAACAAACCTCACATATGAAAGTAGGAAAAGCTACTGGCTAGTCCAGTAATAACTGTTGTCCAGAATTACTGGACTGTTTTTATCATTAAGCTTTGGTTTTGGTTTTCTTCAGTTCTTGTATATGCACATTCTCTTTAAATAGACTCTAATTTCTTGTTTCCTTCAGCTATTTTGTCCATATTCCAGCTTAATTTATTAGTCATGTCGCTTATTTATATGCTCCTTGTTACCCTTTAAAGCAGGGGTGTCAAGCTCAAGGCCTGGGACCCGGATCCAGTCTGTGGGGTACTTGGAACTGGCCTGTGGAGCCACTCTAGAAACAGCGAAGGACCAGCCTGCAGTGCTTCTGCCAGCAAAAACAGGCTTCCGAGTGCCATTTTCAGCTGCCACAGCCTCCTGCAACCTTCTGCCAGCAAAGACAGAGCTTGGGACAGCCGTACGCGGCCCTCCTGAGCTCCGTTTTCAGTGGTAGAGGGTTCCAGGAGGCAATGGTGGCCGAAAAAGGAGCTCGGGAGCCCGTTTTTGTTGATAGAGTGCTCGGGCCACCACAGGCACCCCTGACACAATTGATGCTGAGCTGGCCATGCCCCCCCCAGCCATGCCCCCTGTCCCCCCAGATGTCAAACACAACCCTGATGCAGCCCTCAATGACATCAAATTTGATACCCCTGCTTTACAGAATTTCAGTGCATTATACATAGCAATACTATTTTGACTTATATACCACCCCATAGTGCTTTTACAGCACTTTCTGGGTGATTTACAATGTCCCAACAATCCAGGTCCTCATTTTACTGACCTCGGAAAGTTAGAAGGCTGAGTCAAGCTTGAGCCCCGCCAGGTTCAAACTCTAGGCTGTGGGCATTTAATCATTGCACCACCAGGACTCCTTCATTCTGTTCCTTTTGTAACAAATGATATTCTGCAGAGTGCAAAAATGTTTTAAGAAATAATAAAAGAAAATAAACTTGTCATATAAAAGCAACAGAAATATAGCTAAATCTAATTTACTTTTAATATATTTCAACTTTTTTTATAATTGCAAACCATATTTGCTTCTAGCAGTCCGTCTTTTCAAGTGAAATCATTTTATTAGTTTTATTTTTAATTTCATTCACACTGCTGAAGACTCCTTGCTTAGCCTTTTTCATCTAATTCAAAAACAATTTTTACTTCAGTCAGTGCCACTTTCTTTCAGTCTTAACTGTTTTCATTCTCTTTGACTCCATTCTTGCAACCATCTTTTTCTCTGTGTACATATTGCATTTTTTATGCTTGCTTTTTTTGTAGCAATCTTTATCTGATGTATATTTTTTCTCATCTACAATCTTTTTACCTCATTGCTTCATCAAGCATTCTTTTTTATATTACCAGCATACTTGAGTGGTACTCATAACACCATGCTTTTTACTCTGTTTCAAATACAATCCACAGTATCTTTTCTCTCATACCTAATTCATTCTGTAGATATTAATATATCTAGTAATAATATTTTAATATAGGACTTATTTGTTTTCTCCCTGCAGTCATTCTGCCTTCATTTCTTTCACCTTTTTTTGTGTCCATTTTGACACTATCAACATTTAGAATATCTCATTACTCTTGTATCTTTCACAAATTCTCTCAGTCTTTTATCATAAATACCCAAAAAGTCATGTTTTTTCCATTGATTGCTTTTCCATGCATGAATAGACTTATTCTTAAAGTAGATATTTGAAAACAGGCTGTTTTGTAAGCTGATGATCATCAGTCATCTTATTCATTCATGGGTCTCTGAATGACTGGTCATTGTTTTGTACATTCATTAAATTTCTTTCAGTCCATTTATATCACCTAACAGAATAATCTTTTAACCTGGGTCACATTACACAAAGTGTTGCACAGTTTCCCCCAAAACTTCAATTTCAACACCCCAAAATGATCATTTGATTTATTATTTGATGTATTAAGAGCTGCAGTGTCACAGTGGTTACAATGCAGTACTGCAGGCTACTTCTGCTGACTGCTGGCTACCTGCAATTTGGCAGTTCAAATCTCACTTCGATCCTTCTGAGGTGGGTAAAATGAGGACCCAGATTGCTGGGGGCAATATGCTGGCTCTAAACCGCTTAGAGAGGGCTGTAAAGGGCTGTGAAGCAGTATATAAGTCTAAGTGCTATTGCTAAGTGCTAGTGCTATTATCATTTTATGAAATGAAACAGTCAGCTCTCATCAACCACTGAATTCTCATTTTTATTCACAGCAGTCTAATGATATCATATAATATCTTCTGCATATTAATTTTTGTATTTGTTATAAATCCATCTCTTTGTTCCCTGTATGTAATTTTTAAATCTACTTCAACCCATCAGACTACTACTTCTTAGATATAGTACATTCTTCCTCCTTAGTTTTGCAAGCATGGAATCTATCTATTTTTTTTTCTTGTGTTAATTCAAGCTTGTTACAATTTTTTCCTTTCACCATTGAAATCTTTCATACATCTCTAACCTTAACCGTAACCTTAACCAACATCTGCTTTTAAAATTCTGGGAATTGTGAAGAGACCAGTTAGGCCATATGTCTTATTTTTATCCTCTGAATGCTAAATGTCTTAAATATATCACTTCCCACAAATGTTTCTGTAGGGTCTTCAAATTTTTATAGGCTTGGACTTGGACCAACTCCCTTCTAACTGTTTTCAGTTATCTTCTGGTAGAATATAAGTGTAATGCCTTTGGAAGAATTTACATATATGTAATACTCCAAAATCATGTGTGAATATTTCAAATGTTGGATCTAAATCAGTTACAAAAGGAATTTATCTAGCATAATATGAAATAGGAGCCAGAATTATTTAATCTTTTCATTAGGCAGGATTACTTGAGATGGCAAATTTAGAACGAGTTAAAGATAGAACTTTGCTCATTTTTAGTTTATTGCATCTTTTCCTTCTGCAGGATGCCATTGATCTTCTTTTAGCAAAGCTGCTAAGTGTAATTCACTTTGCAGCCACTTATGCCTTAATTATTTTGACAAAAAAGCCCATTTTCAAGGTATTATTAGATTGGATTTAGGTAAAAGTAAGAAATAGCAAAAAATAAAAAATAAACATAGAATGTAGGCTTCTCAAAATAAAAAACAATGTTAAAACATTCTAGAAAACAAAGTCTTTTTATAATGGCTGAAAAATATTTCAACCATAACAATAGAAATTTATTCAGAAAATATATTTCAAAAACCAAATCCAAGTCAATGTAATATGATTAATGAACAGAGTAAGAAAAGAAAAGTATATTTTCTTTAAAAACTGGAACTAAAAACAAGAATATAAACTTGACCAAAAGAAATTCAAATTGGTAATAAAAGAATATTAAAAAGTTGATTTTGATATGGCAAATGATTCAAGTGGTCCTTGCTTACTGGTGGTAATTGGGACTGGGAAGTCCAATGCTAAGTTGTAAGGTATTAACATCATGTGATTACATCAACTTAACGATAGCAGTTCTGACAATTGCCATCATTAGGTGAGTCTGTAACCTCCTGGCTTCTCCATTTACTTTGCTTGCCAGAATCTGGCCGTGGAGGTTGCAAATGATCATGTGACCATGGAATGTGGCAAGCCACTTACCAAGAGCCAGATTGTAATCACAACACTATGTGGACACTGTATGGCCTCAGTTACAATAAGCTGTCATAAACATCCCACACTTAGTCCCATTGTAACTTTTTGAACAGTTGCTGAATGAGTGGAGGATAAATGAGGATTACCTCATTTAAGAGCAGCAGCTAAATACTTTAATATATTCTAGGGGAACTCAGAGAGGACATGGTGAAATGATAAGAAACAAAATTTAAGAATATTACACAGAAACTCTATGAATTATTTGCAGTTGTCTTCACTTCTGAGGATGCTCAAGTGCAAACTTTTTTTGAGGGTGGGGGGGACGACAACATAAATGTAAAAATAAAAGTAGAAATGACAAAATGTGGATTTAAAGGCCTTTTTGATAAAATTAAAGCTCTGCAGATATATTATTTCTCTGTATTTCTTTAGAAAATGATATTCTAAAAAATCAAATTGACAACTATACTAATCCTGAAGGGAAGGAAGTCTTTTTAATCAGTTACATGGGTATATTTTGGAGATTAAAGATAAGGAATTTTCTTTAAGAAGAAATACGTTACAGAATGATAGTTAAGTAGTGTGTTTGTAATGGATATTGAGAAAGGAGAGAAAAGTAAATAAATGAGGTAAACTCAGACTGAGCTAACTTAATTGATAGTGGAATTAGACAGAATGGGTGTAGGCTGGAGAGACAATGGGCAGGGTCCAAAAATTGTCTCATGTGAACTCTGCAGCAGAAGCAGTGACAGGAAAACAAAAATGGAAATTACCTTTTGCAGAACCATTGTGGCTACATCTGTCTGGAGATCTATAGACTTAAAGAACTGAAGTGAAGGTGGAAGTCAAATTGTTTGCCATTAAAACTTGTAGTGCTGTTTAGAGAAAAAAAATTGTTAAAGAGATTGTAAACAGTTTTGATGCAGTTTAGGAAAGATTGGGGAAAAGCTTTAGTGCAGCCAGGTAGGAGACTGAGTGCAGGCACCCAGTATGAAAGTAGTTTGGGTGGGAAAAGAGAAAGAGTCAACACGTATATAGCCAGCTGGTGCCATCGCTGGCTATTGGGGGCAAGTCATTGGCCCCCACGGAGAGGGTTCGCAACTTGGGCGTCCTCCTGTCTTTAGAAGAGCATATGACGGCCGTGGCCAGGGGGGCTTTTTATCAGGTTCGCCTGATACGTCAGTTGCGTCCCTTTCTGGATCGGGACTCCTTACGCACGGTCACTCAAGCTCTCGTCACTTCCCGCCTGGACTACTGTAATGCTCTCTACATGGGGCTCCCCTTGAGGGGCACCTGGAGACTCCAGTTGGTCCAGAATGCGACCGCACGGGGGATTATGGGAGCGATGACACTTCTCCTGCGCGAGCTGCACTGGCTTCCTGTGGTCTTCCGGGTGCGCTTCAAGGTGTTAGTTACCATCTTCAAAGCTCTCCATGGCTTAGGACCTGGTTATTTATGAGACTGCCTTTTGCCACCGATAACCTCCCACCGGCCAGTATGCTCCCACAGAGAGGGGCTCCTCAGGGTGCCGTTGGCCAGACAATGTCGGCTGGCGACCCCCAGGGGGAGAGCCTTTTCTGTGGCAGCTCCTGCCCTTTGGAATGCCCTGCCCCCAGAGATATGTACGATCCCGGACCTCCGTGCTTTTCGTCGGGCCCTGAAAACACATCTGTTTCGCTTAGCCGGCTTGGCTTAGTCTTTTTTGATGTTTTAATTGGGGTTTTAAATCTGTACTTGGGTGTTCTTAAATTTTGGGCCAAATTATTTAATAATTTTTAATATGGTTTTTAACTTCTGTATTTTTATGTTTTTTACTTGGCTGTTCACCACCGTGAGTCCTGTTGGGAGAAGGGCGGTATAGAAATTAAATAAATAAAATAAAATAAACGTAGAAAATCAGAAAGAAGGGCTGTGTTGGAGAGCTGAATTGGAGTTAGGGAAGTGAAGTCAGCAAATTAAATTGAAGAACTATGTTGAAGGTGACAATGGGAATGTCCAGATTAAAAGATTGTGTTAGAAACTGGAATTAAGATTAATTAAATGAGAGAGAAGAAGGTGCAGGAACCTAGGCTGAAGGAGAATAGGGCCAGAATGAAGAAAGAAAAAGAGAAAATCTTGTTGAATCTATGAGAGAAAGAGGTGGAAGATTGGATGGATGACGGGGAAGTGAGCAGAGACATGAGAAGGAGGGAGGATTTTGAATATGAAGAACAGCTAAAGAGATTACTGGCACCCTGAGTGGCATGCAGGGAATTACCTGACTTGTTGTTAAGGGCTTGTTGAATTTGGGCTGTAGTGAATGACTTGCTCTGAGAGGGGAAAGTGCTGATGTCTTTGAAGAAGGTATTAATGCATCTTCTCAAGAAACTGTCTAAAGATTTAACTCTATTGGTCAATTCTTGTGTAGTGTCCAATCTTTTGTTTTTGGGAGGTTGTTGAGAAGGTTGTTGGCAGAGTGAACAACCTCTAATGGAAACTGATCAAGGAAGAGATTCAACTTAGAAATATGGAGAAATTTTCTGACAGTGAGAACAATTAACCAATAGAACAGCTTGCCTTCGGAAGCTGTGGGAACTTCATCACTAGAGGCTTTCAAGAAGAGATTGGACTACCATTTGTCAGAAATGGTGTCAGGTCTCCTGCTTGGGTGGGGTGTTGGACTAGATGACCTACAAGGTCCCTTCCAACTCTGTTAATCTGTTAACAACCTAAATTCTTTCCAGACAACAGCATGGGATAGAAATTGCATTGATTGCTCGTTTTCAAAACTATTGAGCCCAAAGTTTTTATTGCTAAGTGACACATTTGTTAAGTGAGTTTTGTTCCACTTTACAGCCTTTCTTGTCACAGTTGTTCAGTGAATCACTGTAGTTGTTAAGTTAGTGACACAGTTGTTAAGTGAATTCCCCATTGATTTTGCTTATCAGAAGGTTACAAAATGTGATCACATGACCCTGGGACACTACAACTATCATAAATATGAGTCAGTTGCCAAGGACCTCAATTTTGATCATGTCATCAAGGAGATGCTGCAATGGTTGTGTGAAAAAGGCCATAAGTCACTTTTTTCAGTGCTGTTGGAGCTTTGAACGTTCATTAAACGAACTATTGTAAGTCGAGGACTACCTGTACTTTTTTTAAAAAAAAATTGTTACAATTAAGATGATGATGATGATGATTTTTAGCTGATTTCATGAAGTTTGGTTTATCATTTTATGTTGTAATACACATACATTATTGTTTCAGTATTCATAATATATTTACATCCAAAATGGTTATCACACATATCTCATAATTTTTTAAGTTATGAAATTACTCACATTTGTGATAATGAAATCTTAATATTAAATGATATTAATGCATAAGCAGATGTACTAATAACTATAAATATAAGATATTTTTGTCTTAAAAGAATTGTTTTAAATATTGAAGTAGATTCATTATGCAGTTAATGACTTGGTTCATACATTGTACATTGTGGGTTGTTATTTTGGTTTAGTATGATGTGTGAGTTTACTGAGTATGGTTCAGCGTTAAAGTAGCTTATTGTTTCTTGTTCAACAAGTCATGTTTAAAAGTTTCATTTAGTGATATTGATGATTTAACTGCTTTACAAAAAACTGGTTCATATTTAGTATTTGCTTCAAAACAGTGTTATTTGTATGTTTGTCACTCAGATTTTATGCCTCTCAAATTATTTGTGAAGATATCTATGTAAGCCATCACTTTGCTTTATTTCTTGGATAGTTTCCTATGTGTGGTCTGTCACTGGCTCCATCTTCATGCATCTTAAGAATCAATAGTACATTAAGGAGACTGACATGAGGTGAGAGGGAAAGAACATAAATAATGAATAACAACCTTAATTGCTACTCTTTCATTCCTGTTAGGGGGAAATGTAAATTTCATTGAATAGTTATATGTTTTATATTCAGTGTAGCCCAAAATTATTATAACTAGTAATCTTGAATTATATGTAGTATAGATTAGAAGCAGTTTCTCTTTTAACTAGACAAGTTGATGCCATTAAAATGGCATTGGATCTCATGCACATTAAAACCTGATTTTCTTGAAGAAAAATTACAAATATAGAAGTTGATCAAGCAGCCTTATTGAGTAGATTATTTTCGTCTCAAGTCAGTATCTGTGTTCAAAGCAACAGCTACATTTTTACAATCTTCCAAAACCTAAAAACCTAAAACTTCCTTTGCCTTCTCTGGGCCAGTACAAACTGATCCTTACATTTTTATTTAAACCATGGTATCAGGTATATGGGGTTTTTTTTGGTCAAGTTAGAAAAGGTCTTTCAAAATTGCATAGGATAGCTTTAATCGTATTTCTTAGAATTATGTACCTGGACATTAATGAAAAAGGTGAATGTGGAAAACAGTTATGAAATTTTTTTTCTTTGAGATGTAGGTGCAAGAAAAGACACTTTTAAGTTATCAGGATAATCAATGAACTTTAATTCTGCTTATGTTTTTTTATTAGCTTTCTTTGATTTCATTGCTGCATATCAGTACAACCCTGCATAAGCAATGATACTTTATTAGCTAACTAACGTGATGACACAAGATGTAGTTCGCTTTTTCCAAGTTGACCTGTTCCATGTCATCTTGAGTGATTCCACTTAATATTACTTTACATTTTCCCTGTAATGTTTTTCTCTGATGAATAGCTGTGTAGAATCAGCACAGGAAGAGCAAAGTCCTTGGCAATACCAGCTCAGTTGCATCTGCAGATGAGGATTTAAAATTCTATGCAGCAGACAGTACCTCCAGCAGGCGAGTAAAAGGTTACTGCATTATTTGCTTGTTTGCATGCAGAATCTTTTTATACAAAAGGCTTTTTTTTATTTAATTTGCACTGACTGCTTGAATTTAGATATTACTGGAAAATGAATTAATAAAAATGTGAATATCAAAAGGGCAGAGGAAGGTTGAAGGAAGAAGCAATGCTGGCACAATATAGCTGTAACCAGTCTCTGTGGAGGGGAGGAGGCATAACAAATATAGCTTTTGATGCAGAGTGAAAACACGAAGTTTTGCTTAAATATGTGTCCTTAAGCTGCTGTCCTGCCCCTTGCTTATTAAATTACCTGATGACTAAGGTTTTGTAGGTAGCTGCTAATAGTGCTATTAGTATAAATGACAATTAGTTCAAGTCAGATTATACTGTACTTGGGTTGAGCATCTTTGTTAATGTGAGTGCGCTCTTTGCAAATGCTTTAATGTATGCTGCATTAAAGAAATAAATGCATTGCTTTTAAAAGCTGAAGGACAGCATGCCATCTTTTAGTATATAGGGTTTTTCACTTAGTACTGCTTCAAGTTTTCTGTATGCATTTATTTTACAGTGTAATTCATTTAAATGAAATTTGAAAAATTACTGTTATTTAGGCCACTTTTTAAATACTTTATCAGCGCTTTTGTATACAAAGGACAAACATATTATTTTTGTTTACTTTTTTTTCAAACTTGAATGAACTAGTTTGCAAGCATATGTCAGTTGGCAATGCATAACAATACAATATTTTCTTTGCAAGAATTTTATTTTTAATTGCTTTGGGTTTTCTGTAGCTGAAATTTGTTTCCCTCTTTGTTATTGTGTTGTCTTGCATTAAGTTGTATCTTTGTTCAGCTTTATCTTTAGAAAATAGCTTTCCACTTTTCAATTTAAGTACAGTTATGTTTGTAACAAAGGCAGTACTTCAAAGTTTTAACAGAGCAAAAAAAATCACTCTAAGTCTAATTGATAGATACCCTATCTATTAAACACTTTAAATGGCAGGTATTCTTGCAAATCATATTTCAGTTGTAATTTAAATTGCTCACAGTTTCTACTCCTACCAATGCCAAATAATTTTTTTCCCCGATATTAGGCGGATCTTGCATAGTGAATATGGGAACAGAACAGGGCGTGGTTATTTTCTGTTGGCTGCTAAAGGACTGAGCTTTCAGAGCGGGAATAACTTGGACAGAGAATGTCATTGCAGACATGAAGCTACAAAACAACAAACTACTTAGTGTATAGTGTCTGTTACTTTAGTTAATAGCTCTTTTACAAAGCAGTAGACATTATCAAAATTGCTTTTCTCATGGAAGTGTAGTTGTAAAAGGCACTTTAAAATTGCAAGCTTTGCTTAGCGTAGAGAGAGTGGCTAGCATCAGCTTTAGAGAACCACTTTTTAAATTTTTTTGCGGTATTAATTTTTGCCAGAAAGCTGCAGAATGAGGCAGTCAGCCAATTTTGGTTGTTTATGGGCCAGTACCAGTACTGATTTCTTAAGGAATAAACTCATCTGATGAGCAAGTCAATGTGTGGCTGTGGCTGCAGCGTTATTTCTTCTTTAATGAAGAGGCTGGGCCGTTCGACCTGCTGCTCGGATCTCCTATCTTGCAGCCATACATCAGACCAGTTGCAGAGATTATCCATCAAATATCCTAATCAGCCAAAGAAGGTAATTATTTAGATTTATTTAAAATATTTCTTTTAATATGAATACAATGTTGAGCTAAATATAAGCCACATTTTAAAGTGCCTTTAGGTTTCTTGACCTTGCAGCAGCTATCTAATATGCTTTTGCAATCTCTAGGTTGTGTAGCAAAAGAAATGTGCTGCAGTAATTGATTTTATAATGGAATCAGGTGATTTACTAGCTTCCCTGATAACCACTTGCTTGCTCTGAATTGTGGAACATTTTAAGAACATCCTGAACTGAAGTATGAAGTTGCTGTAAGAGGGTTAGACATTCTGAAATGTCTCATTTGAATTAAAATTGCTTAATTTCTTTCTATTGCAGTTCTCCTATATGTACATTATATTCTTTAGAACTTGGGTTCTAGTTTTAAAAATATGTTTTGTAGAATTTTATAATACTGTTTTTTTGTAAACATATATTAATGATTCCACTTTTAACAATATCCTTAGACAATAAGAAAGATCAATGTCTTTGACCATCTGTGGTTTAAAATAAAACTGTGGCTTTGCAAGTTCGTTGGGTTTAAGTTGCTTTCTTTTACTGACTATAGCCAAGATAGTCAGGGCAGTTGGCATTTTCTCTTCAGTCCTAAGTGTGTGATTCCAAATTTTATGTCTTGTTTAAAATATGGTATAATTTACATTTATTCTGTTTTTTGAATTAATGGATAAATTAATTAAACATTGTGATTTGCAATTTAAGTTAGTATATAGGTACTAAATAAGGATAAAAACTATTATTGATAAATTTAATGAAGCATACATACATATTTTGCTGTTTTATTTTTTTTCTGTGTTGCTATTCTACATTTTGATATGTGAGAGATCTGAAAACCACTTGATTCAAAAACCAGTGGAAGCCATATAAATGCAATCCTTGAGCAAATAGGCAGCTATTACTAAAACAACACAAATGCCCAACGGAGTGTTTGTTTTTTCTTTTTGAACGTCTCCAATCTTCTCTCAGTATCTAAATATACTTGCCATTTTTATAGTTCTTTAAGAATCAACAGATCATATCTAATGTGTTTCTAATCTAGATTAATAATTATTATTCCTATGTCATAGATAGGTATAGCCACGTGGAAGGAGAAAACTTTTGATTTGGCTTGAATCCATATTGACATAATGGCTTAAGTCACATCAAGAAATCCACTTGTAAGGGTGAGTATGTTGTTTTGTATATGTCCGTGTGTACACTGGTAAACAGCATTATTTTATATTAACAGTTCAGCTGATGTGGCTGTTTTTGTACACACATACATGTATAATACAGCTCAGAATTTTGAAATAAAGAGAAAAAGCTGCTTCAGAGCGCACTAGACCATAAACATAGCAATTGTCTGCAAATTCCTGAAAATACACATACATTTTCTTATGTTCACATGGGATTTGTGTTACTTTGTATCACTAATGTTGTTATTCTGAACTATTTTTAATTTCTTTGGAAGTATAGATGTAATTCTTAAAGATTAGGAAGTATGGGTAGTCTTTGATTTATAACAGTTAGTTTAGTGACCATTCAGTTATAAGAACACTGAAAAAAGTGACTTTATGGTATGACTGATTTTTGCACAGCATCTCCATGGTCACGTGATCAAAATTTCAGATGCTTGGCAACTGACTCATATTTATGACAAGGTCATGTGATCACCTTTTGTGACTTTCTGACAAGCAAAGTCAATGAGGAAGCCAGGTACATTTAACAATCATGTTAGTAACTTAACAGCTATAATGATTTGCTTAACAACTGTGGCAAGAAAGGACGTAAAATGGGGCAAAATTCACATAACAAATCTTTTGCTTAGCAGCAGGAATTTTGGGCTCAATTGTGATTGTAAGTTGAGGGTTACCAATAACAACTTTGAGATGCAGAGATTTTATATAGTATGTACTGCAGTGCTATTTATTAGATTGTGAATTTCAATCAGATGTATTATGATTAGCACCATGGCCCCTTAAAGTTTTTCTAAAATACCCTATTTGGATAATATTTTGAGGTTTTAATTTATTTAGAATAATAGAGTTGGAAAGGATCTTGGAGGTCTTCTAGTCCAACCGCCTGATTAGGCAGGAAACCCTACGCCACTTCAGACAAACGGCGGAATCTCTTCTTGTTGTTGGATGTGTTTTCATAGCAACCGATAGGAAAATGCTCCCAAATTATACATGGTTTTATTCTTTTTCTAAACACGTGCCTTGTCCAAATATCATGCTTATTTTGATTGCTGGAATTTTAGTTGCGGATAGTAGCCAGGCCACTATGAATAAGATCATTAAATCAGAATACAAGAGAATTGAAATGCAGCTATCTTGAGGACTATATAAACAAGTAGCTGGTTGGCAAAATAGGAGATCCCAGAGACAGAGGAAACTTAGCGAGTTTCAGATGGTTTATGGAAACTTCAAAAAGAGAACCTAGCTATCAAACCTTTATTTTTGTATTTGTTGATGTTTGTGCTTTGTAACTTGAATATTTCATTGTCTTATATCTATACCAGAAGGTGATCAGAACTGTCTACAGTATTCTTCTGTCTTCAGATTGCTTAAAGTAAATGTACACCAGATGATGGTTTCCAAAGTTTTGGAACTAAAACTGCCATTAAGCCACATAACACTACCATTCAAAACATCTGGAGGGCATTGGATTAAACTACATATCAATTATTTGTTAAACCAGGCTCTAGGGCAGGGCTGTCAAACTTCTGGCCCGTGGGCCGGATGCATCACATGACCACAACCACACCCGTTTTAGCAAAGGGAAAAAAATCCTGATATATATCATGATGCCACCAAGACGACGTGAGTTTGACACCCCTGCTCTAAGGTGTATGTTTGCCTAGTTCCTTCAAATTATGTATAAAATAGGATAATATAATTACACAGATGGCATAGATATTTCTATTTTGTCTTAATGGCTTCAAGCTTTTCTTTTTTGGAGGACGGTGTAGTATATTTTTAAGGCATTACACTACTTTTCTTCCTCTTCAATCCTGTCTTGATTCCTGAAAGATGAATTGAAATGCCTTCTAAACAAAGTCACAATGATTACAATATTTTATTTCAACTGCATTTTAAAAAGAACTACTATTCTTTACAATATACTTCAGAAAATATTGCCCTGGGAACAGACTATACTTAGATAATTGTAAATGAATGCATCAACAAAATGGCTAAATGTAATGGGTAAAAGCAAGTTTTCTGACACCATGCAACTTTTTATGCTAGTTGAATAATGTATAGATGGCTCACATGTTTAGTATGCTTTCTGTAAGAGGACACATTCACTTCATTGTCAGGGCCAATTTTCATCAACTTCTGAAGTTCCAGAGTCCGTGCCAAATGAATCACATATGTGTGTAACTTTTATATTACTGTTACTATACTGGCAGTGAAACACAGGTGAAATAAAGTATAATGAAAAACAAATGTATTTGCATTTTTGAAAAAGGTAGAGATTGGCATAGGACTGACTTTTTCCTAAAGGAAAATAATGCTTTGTAACAGAAAATTCATTTTCCTATAACAGCATAGAGGAGTGGTTCATGCCTAAGGCAGGATTAGAATTTAGTCTCCAGATCAGCACCTTAACCAAAGGTGGCTCTCCTTTTACATTCAGTCCTGACCTTTACTAATAATCAGATTCTTCCTTTTCACTGTTTCTCCTCTCACAAACACATTCTTTAGCTTCAATCTCTGCTGAAACGGCCCTTTTGTAAGTAGTGCACTATAATTATTATCCTCTAGTGTTATTGCTAGAGTGGAAAAGTTGGTTGTCTCACAATTATGAAGTATGTTGTTCTAGTTTTTTTTTTCTGTATTACCTTGTTTCCCAATATATGAAGACCCAACACTGAATCTGCTAGGAAGAGTCTACTAATGTAGTGCACTTAAAACTGAAAGCTATTCAGGCTATTTTCTTTCTCTTGTTACCTCTGTTCTCTATGGTTCTTCAGTATTCAGAAGGATCTTTAAAACTTATATACCAGGCTGCTCAGTCAGAAAAATTCCCTGAGTGATATATGTAACAATGAAAAGAAAAAATCCTGTCCTCAGAATTTCAATCTAGAAATATGTTCTATACATTGATTTTATGGGGAGAAAGAAAAGTTTTCCCTAATGACCTGCTGTAATGGCAGTGATTTAAAAATGAATCTCTTTATGCACCCAAGAAATAGTATGATAAGCAAGTTTTTTTTTCAAAGTAGCTGTGTGATATGTTGAGGAATCTTGGTCTGTTTGGAATCTCCTGAAAGCAACTTGAGGAGAACAGGAATCTGTTCTAGTAAAAAATATTATTAGATTGAAAAAAATGACTACATTAGGGACACTGCAACAATTAGTGAAACAAACAAGCATTCTTCACTAGAAAGCATATATACAAAAAAGACAAAGAGATGAAAATAAACTAGAAACTAGATTTATATCAATAAATAGTTTGTTTCTTCTTCTATGTGTACATTTGGTAGCTAAAATATGTAGACCATTGCTAAAATGCGTTCTTACATGTATTGAAAAAGTTGAAATTTGAAATTATAGAATGTTTATTTTAAGCCAAGAGGTTTAAAATAAGATTTTTACTTCATATCACCACAAGTCTATTTCTTTTGCCATAAAAATGTTTTGCATATATCTAACCATGAAGATGGATTATTGTTCCTTAAAAGTTTTCCTATGCTGCTTGTGAATTCTGGGTTCCTCTTTAAAAGCCTGCATAAATGTGCATTTACATTATATATTATAATAAAAACGAAACTGTTCTGAACAGTAAAACAGTTATATGGTGGCAGGAAATCTTATTTATAAGAAATAATATTGTTTTAGTCGTGTTAATGGTTGAATATATTCTTGGCCTCATTTCATTTCATTCATCTGGAAAGTTTAAATCTCATTACATTAATAGATTAAATTGGTGGCATTTATGACTGTTCTTTTCTTTGGAGTGCATATATCAATTTACATTGAAACAGAAAGTAATCTAATTAGTTCCGTGAAGCATCTATATTGCTGCTTCAGCTGTTACTAAATATAAAGATGATGTACAGTCAGAAGAATAATTTTAAGGTGTTCTTTACCATAGCTCTATGGTAATAATATACTTTACATTTTGGTCTCAGTAATTTTATCTATTTATCACTTTTCTACAGTGCCCATCTTTCATAAAAAAAATGGCTGTATTCATTTATCCTATTCGCTTACCTCATCTTAGTTTTCTTACTAAAAGAATTTTGACTCCTGTTTATATACCGGTACTTTATTTTTGTTAGCTATGAACAAAATAAAATAGAGTGACATTTTAATTAAAAAGAATTGACTTCTGGAATCTCCAGTCAGACTAGGAGTGTTCTGTTCTGTTCTGTTCTGTTCTGTACTGTACTGTACTGTACTGTACTATACTATTCACATAATTTTAAATTCATATTAATTAGTACATGACAGAACAAATGGTTTGGTAATATATATAGATTAATTTTAGTTATATGTGTTAATATATACAGTACATGCTATTATAAAGCATAATATTTTATCATTTCAAATAATAGTTACCAGTAGTGGCTGGATAGTGTAGGGGTTCGAGTGCCACATTTGATGCAGGAGACCAGCGGTGATGGTCAAAATCACTTCTGGTACCTAACTTACCAGTTGGGGTCCTTGGGCAAAGATCCCCTAACGCTTCACCTGCCTACCTCAAAATATGAGAGTGACACATGAACTAGGATAGTCATGAGTGGAGAGGATGTGAAGACAAAAGTGGTCCCAGTGGTAGCAGGAGCACTTGGGATTGTGACTCCTAAGCTGGGAGAGTGGCTTATCTCTCTCTCCTGAAGAGCACAGTGCTAGGAACAGCTAAGATACCTCATAGAACTCTCAAAGGCCCAGGCTTCTGGTAGAAGACCTGAGATTGAGGCAGATACAGACCATCCATAAGGGTGGAAAGGACATGTGTGTGTGTGTGTGTGTGTGTGTGTGTGTGTGTGTGTGTGTAATACTAGTATTAGAAGTGTTCTTCAGGGAGTTATGAACGGGAAAAATCTATTACATTTTTCTTCTTCTTACAGACATCTAGTTTGCATGAGAAAGGATGTTGAACTAGGCAAGCCTTGCCTCTGATTAAGCATGGGTCACATTTGTGTTATTATACCTCATACAAACAAACCATCCTTTTCCAACCTGCAAAGACATTTCCCCAATTTCTTCGGCTAGCCTGTCTATGATGATGATATGAAAGAGAGTGAATTACATTAGGCCAGCCTAATGATGTTACCATGAATAATTGAAATTTATTCCAGTTCAGTTTCAAGTACACATACCGGTCTAAACTAGTAAAAAGCACTTCTTGCTTGAACCTGCCCAGTTAGCAATATATGTTTGGTCACTTGAGAGAAATGCAGACCTGACTTTGCAAACTTCTCTCCAGAATAGTTAGTTTCTATACTCATACGTCTACCTTCTTCTCCAAACATAATTTCAACTTGTTCATGCTCTTGAAAAATATTATTCAAGACTTAACAAAATATCGGAAAAATAGTAATACAGGTAGTCCTCAACCTAATTGAGCCTGGCAATTATTAGTCATACAACATCACCAGACTTGACTTTATAACCTTTTTTTTGGCAGTTACTAAGTGAACACAGCAGTCGTTAAGTGATCTCATTATTCTCTATGGGGCATTTTTTCCCCCCAGAAACTGGAAGTAAATGCAGGTCTTCAGAAAAAAGTGTAAGAACAGTCATATATACCAACGTGTGATACAAATGGTGCTAAATGTGGGCCAGTTGCCAAACCACCCAAATATGGTGACATGATTGTGGGGAGGGATGTCATAACTTCAGGACACATAACTGTGTCGTAAATAGCTTTCTGTTGGGGGGAGGGGTCCATTGTAACTTTGCACAGTTGCTAAGCAACCAGTCATGAGGCAAAGATTACGTGTAGGTTTTTTATTCTATGAAGTAAAAGCACGAGTTGAACCTGGATCTTCCTGGTCTCTTAATTGCAAAACTAATTTTTAAGTAGCTCTGATTAGGAAACTGGAAGAAAGATATATAGGTGTCCTTAAATTTGAATCCCTTTTCCCTAGAAATATAGAAACTATATGTTCCAGATTTAGCCAAGACAGATATGTCAAATTGAATAGAAAAAAAAATAAGAATTTGGACTTTCGAAATGGTTCTAATTCTGATAGAATAACTCTATGTCCTAGTAACTATGTATTTGGACTTTCTTTGTATTCTAATTTTAGGTAACAATTAACAAAAAATGAGAACTTTCCTCCCTGCAGACACATGATTCACTCACTCAAACAGACACTCCCCTTCCCCATAAAAGCAAGCAGATTTACTCATGAGGAGAGTTGGAGAACTTTCCTCCCTGCAGTCACATGATTCACTCACTCAAACAGACACTCCCCTTTCCCCCTAAAACAAGCAGATTGAAAACAAAGAGATTGCATCACTGGAAGGAGGAAGGAAGACCACGAATTGACATCAACAAGACCTGCAATCAGGACAAAGTGGAGGAATTTGCACAAGCACTCAAGGAAACTCTCCCAGGCCCAGCTGAAGTAAATGCATCTAAACGATGGGAATATTTCAAGAATGCTGTTTATAACACTGCCTTGTCAGTATTTGGTAAGGAGATCAGAAAGACAGCAGATTCGTTTGAAGCCCATTCAGAGGAGTTGCCATCAGCCATCGAGGAAAAAAAGAGCTGTAATTGCATATAAAACCTGTTCCGGTGAGCGCAACCTACAGGTTCTGCGAGCTGCTCGTAGCAAAGTCCAACAGACCGCCAGGAGATGTGCTAACAATTATTGGCTGCAGCTTTGCTCTTGGATCCAGATAGCAGCTGACACAGGCAACATCAAGGGATGTATGATGGCATCAAGCAGGCCTTAGGTCCAACACAGAAGAAATCTGCCCCTCTGAAGTCTGCTACAGGT
>JANHZT010006256.1:265835-276581 GCA_032468215.1 Stegonotus admiraltiensis
AGAAGGCTCTCCCCCTGGGGGTCGCCAGCCGACATTGCTTGACTGACGGTACCCTAAGGAGGCCCTCTCTGTGCGACTGAACCGGTCTGTGGGAGGTCAACGGCGGCAGAAGACGGTCTTGCAAATAACCAGGCCCCATTTCTATTACAGGTAGCCCTCACTGATTGTAATTGGGATTGAGAATTATCACTGAGCAACACTGTCCTAAAGCATGATCTCATGAGCGCACTGACCTATGATGGCAGTTCCATCAGTCCCAATTGCCATTGTTAGGTGAATCCCTTGGTCACTTTGAGCAGGTTTCTCTATTGACTTTGTTTGTTGGAAGCCAGCAGTGAGCTTCACAAATGTTGGTCATGTGATTATGGGATGCTGGGATGTTGTAATAGCAAGCTGGTTGCTAAACTCCATTGGGGTGGCTGCAGTACAAAGACTGGTTGTAAGTCCCCTTTGCTCAGCACCATCGTCACTTCAAATACTGAATGATTGGTTGTTATATGACGATTACCTATAATTCAATTTTATTCACTTTTCTATTCAGAGGCACATAAGACAGTTTAAATGCTAATGTGAAGGAAGTTATTTACAGACAATGTTAAAGAAGTCTTGAAGAAACTACATCAATTCATAAGGACTTACTTAAAACAGGTAGCAGAAACCAGTTTGCATCAGAGAAGTAAAAAAAAAAGATATCCTTAGTTTCCTGCAGCTAAACTCACAAGAACGTTAACTACCAGATCACAGAGAAACCCTGTAACAGTACCTTAGTTTGCAAATGGGAGAATTCTGTAATTTGTGTAATTTCAGGAATTTAAATAGGGTACTTTCTGGCAGGCTTTCAAGATCTGATATTGTACCCTGCAATAATTGACTTCAAATAGCTTTTGCAGTGTCTGTTTTCTGGTCTGGCCTATCTTGAAGAGCTGACACTAGTGAATCATATAGAGTTTGTGTCCTAATTGCATTCTCTTCTGCTCACTTGATGGAACACTGACAGCCTTTCATCTGATATACTATCAAAATAAAGCTACAGATAGCTTCCCTGTTTATTCCAGAAGCCGTAACAGAGATTTATTTCCTTGTTACACTTTAAGTCTATGAAAAAAATCAGGAAAAAGAAATTCCATGTTGACACTGCATGACACTAGTCATGTTTAATCTGTTTCATTTGTGGCCTATCAGGATGGATCAAAGGAAAGGACCCTCTCAGCCATTTTTAAGCACTTGAGAGATCATGAGGCCTTGTGCAATAAACCATCCAAACACAGCACAAACCATTCAGTGAAGGGATTTCAGCAGATTTCAAGAACTTTCCTTAGTAGAAAAAAATGATAAGGTAACAGTCTGATTTATCACTTTCTCCAGCTACTACAGAATCAATGCATGACATTTTTTTTCTTAATACCGGAGTACTGTTTATCTAAGTGTCTTATCATGCAGCTGCCATTGCTTGTTAAAATGGCTTCTGGTCTAGTTTTCTCTTTCTGTTCATGCTCAAATAGCTTTTAGGCACATACTACTGTAAATTATAGTATTTGGTTTATAGAACTGATTGAGAAAATACTTTTTTTTAAAAAAGTAGTATTGTTATCATTTTTACCCTGCTCTGTTCCTTAAAAAAACCCTCCAAAGATGATTTACAAAGTTAGTGATACGATTAAGTCTTATAATCTAAACTGCATAAATTGGAATAGAAATCATTTCTGATAGCTGGCTCTCTAGACTGAGTTTGAGCACATCTAGCAAAGGAGAGCCTGCCAGTTTTCATAACTATTGGTTTTATTAAACCAGTCTTACTGTTTTTTCTAACGTTCAGTTGAAAACTATAATCCATTAGTTTATGTTCTGCACTCTGGAACAATGGAAAACATGTTTTTATCTTGTGTCACATTCTTTCAGATCCTTGAAAAGTGCTATCATATCCCATCTCAGTCTTTGCTTATGAAGGCTAAATGCCCAATTTCCACCAAGGTCCTCATATAATTTTTTATCCAGTAACCTGATCATTCTCTTTTTTCTTTTAATGATCATATTGGGTATATAACCACCTTTAAAGTCATATATACACAATAGTCAATATATCTACTGAACAACACAGAATAAAGTGGAAATTACTTTCATTATTTAGAAATGATACTTCTGTTGATTTACCCTAATACTGTATTTTTCTTTTCTGCATTATCACTCTCTCAGTCTTTACCCTGTTAAAAATTTGGGTCTTAAATACATATAAAAGAAAGATTGCCTCTATTATTGCATATATTTTAAAGGTGTACCAGTACACAACAAAACAATCACCAAGCAAATTCTTCAAGAGCAGCTGTAGTAGTTATTCTAACAGCTGGTACTATCCTACGATAACCAAAGAGTTTAACTTAATCACATAAATCATGTTATATCCAATAAGGATTGGAGTGACATTTCTAGAATATTTGAAGAACACAAGATGATGCAGCTGGGTTTGTGTTACATATTTGAAATAGTTTGTGAAATATTTTAATGTAGGAATGAAGACAAATGTTCTTGAAACACTAATTTAAAGCAGGTAGGAGAAGTGAACTAGGAATTGGTGTTTTCTTTGAAGAAATGCTGTGCACAAAAATAAACCTCCCATGTTTAAGTTATTTACTTTGTGAAAACATTTTTCATTATTTTCATGCAGAATTCTCTGTGATAATTTCACATAGACACATGAACACACAAACACACACACACACACACGACATAGGACATGTGTAACAAAAAAGAGGGTAATCTACTAGATAATTTATTTAGTTTGGGATTAGCACAAGGTTAACTGAAATTTATTTTGCAAACTGTTGCTACTATGTTGCTGAACCAATCAAAGAATGGGTGAAACTAACTTTTCCCTTCCCTTCCTCTTCTAATTTGGAATCTCCTTCCAGATAGATTATAACACCAGTACATTTATCTGAGATTATAATAAAAGGGACTGTCGAGAGTAGAAAATCAGGAGTTCAGGTAGTTCAAATGAATCTAAACTACTAATGGTCAAAGCAAATTGGCAGTAGATAAGAGTCAATGGAATTCAAGGTGGGCTGGACTTAGATATCTTGTGGGCACGAAGGGACTCGAGACTGATAATGTTTTACCTCAAACTTACCTCAGGTTCAAGGTCCTATATCTCCTATAGGGACAGGATTAATTCTAGTTATATATCCTGTAATACTCTTTTAGCATCCTGCTATCTACATACAAATGAGATTAATTTGTATTTAGATATTTCACAAAGTAATGCTGATGGTACAGCAGAAAGATATTAGATATATTGACATTTTTATGTTCCACGCTGAGCAGCTTATAGCAAAGTAATAGTAATTAGCAAGCAACACTTTCAATAAAATGTAAAATCAAGGTATTTTTTAAAAAATAAAATATCTGCATGAGGTAATGAAAACATGTTTAAAACATAAATATTCATGAATAATGTAAGGCTTTCTGAATAAGAAGTTTCACAAATTTTACATACACAGAAATAGTATTATCCTTTATAATACTATCCTTTATAATACTATACTAAGTATTCAAATTTTTACAAAAAGTTGCTTCCTATGTTTTGTTTGTGATTAGCTCTTAGTAAACTCAGGATTTGAGATTTTGTACAAGTACATATACCATTTATAGTATAATAGGAAGGTTAGTACGGGTCATCTATTTGAACGGGAATCCTACCGTTGAAAAGTTCTTGCATGTTGCTACATGAACATGCAAAGTATTTAAAATAAAATATGATCTCACTTTAATGATTCTTTTTGTACTGTAGACTTTCTGACATAAAACTTAGAAAACAAAGCATGTTCACCTATAGCATGGTCTTTAAAATATGTTTTTAAATATATGCTGAAGTTTCAAATCTCTATGTGTGAGAAATCTGTTATTGAAAATACATTTCTACGTTTCTGTGTTATATGAAATATTTCTAAATGCCGGATATTTTTGTGTTAAAGATCTCTCTCTCTCTCTCTCTCATAGTATTTACTCATAGTACAGAATAGTACCATGAAAATAAAATGTGCACAGAAAAATGAAAAATACCTAATTCTCAACCTGGATCAAACCTTTTCCCAGATCCTTACTTTGAGAAAAATGTGCACCTGCATGGGGGTGGGGAGGTAATCTGTGCCAGGCATAAATATAGCAGTTACGGTAGGGAGAAGAACAATGGTATTGAAAATTAGGAATCATAACAAAGTAACTTCAAGATGAATGCGTCTTCAAAATTACTGGTTTCTAGCAGAGGGATTGTGGTTTGACAATGCATAAAATCATCTTTCCATTAAACCTTGTAATATCTTGCCTTAAACAAAAGGAAAACTGAATAACTTCATGGTTATGAATACAAAAAAGATTTGAAGAAATAAATGAGTGCTCATTGAAGATCTACAGCATAAGTTAGAAAAAAAATCTAAAACAGACACATGTATGAGTTTTACATTTTAAGCAGCAGAGATTTCTGCTTAACTCAGTCTAAGTAGCGGGGTATTTCCTTGAAAGATTTAAAGGGGAACTGGAGGAGATACAAGTAGCTTGCTATGCAGCAAATGTAGCAAGAGATTGAGGAAGAGACTACTATGATAGACACTACAGGTATAGACTTGTTATGTTCACAACATAAACATGGGTTTTAAATGCTTAATGTGGAATATAAAATGGGCAAATGTCTTTCAAAAAAAGGATATTTCACTATTTTAAAAAGTTAAAGCAAGATGCAATTTGTGTACAGGAAACATAAGAAAAAGGACAAAATATTTGATTCATAAACATTTGAGGCAAGAATTTATTATGTCAGGGACAAGTAAGCAAAATGGAGTTGTTTTGTATGTAAACCCACAATTATAAAAACTGGTATTGACTGGTGATTATGATAAATATGTGGGGGTTGAAATTTGAATAAACCAAGATTCTGATATATGCCTCAAATGATAACACAGCTGTATTCTTTAAAGGACAATGAAAAACTAAATAGATTTTCCATATGGAAATTGGTGGGTTTTTTGGAGACTGAAATGGCATAGTTTGCCCATAAAAATATAGAATCTCTGTGAAGGGCATTAGCAATAATATTTAGACTTACATACAGTGCTTTACAGCCCTCTCTAAGCAATTTACAGAGTCGGCATATTGCCCCCAACAATCTGCATCCTCATTTTACCTACCTCAGAAGGATGGAAGGCTGAGTCAACCTTGACCCAGTCAGGATTGAACTTCTGAAGTGAGCAGTAACTTAGACTGCAGTACTGCATTCTAACCACTGCACCACCATGGGTCCATTAAAACAACGGATGGCATTTTAAAAAAAATGAAGGATAACTTTGAATCTATAGAGGCATGAAAATGGTAACAACAATACATTTCTCTGAAAAACACGGATCTTGCTGAAGAATAAATATGTTTTGGATTTTTAAAATGTTGTTGCATGTATTAGCCAATGACTTTCAATAATCCAGTGACTTTAACATATAAGAGGAGAGTTAGAATTTATAAATGGAAGCTAAAGCAAACTTTGCTACTAAAGGAATCAGTAATGGAGGAAATTGAAATAATTTTTTGAGATCAATATTTTAAAATTAATAATCAGAGTGAAACCAGAACTTTTCTTATGAGCAGCCAAATAGAAAATATTTATGGAAGATTTTTTTCCCCAATGATAACAGCAGCAAGGCTACTACATGCACAAGGATGGAAAAATACTGAAATACTCCCCAATGGAGAAATGGACTGTGAAAAATGGCAGAATTTGCAGAAATGGCAAAAGTGACCTGTTTGATTGGGGATTAAACAATAAATACATTTATAAAAGACTAAAGATCCTCTTAACGTTTGAAAATGAAAATAAAATGAGTTATTTTTGGATTTGCTGATTAAAAAGGGTTGACTATGGGAAGATTATATAAATTATGTAATATAATCTTGAAGTGGGGAAAAGAGACAATAGGTATGTTTGTAACTGTTGTAAAGACAATCATAAGTCATTTCTTTAAATAATCTTGGCATTTTTTACTTTATACTGTTTCTTGCACTTTTGTCTTTTTCTTAACTTTTCATTTTTTCCATGTTAATCTTTATTCATGTTACAATATATTATATATTAGACGAATTATATATTAGTGGAATTTTGCTGCCAGTATCAGATTTGGAGAGCAAAATTGTAGAATATGTAATAATGGGAAGATAGAGAATATATCCATAATAGAAGTCTAATCAAATGTAAATGAGACTGGTTCCCTTATGCACTGCATATTACACAGCGAGACAATTTTAGACTCTTGAAATATGATTTCTAAAAAAAACATGAGACTAATAGAAAGATACATACACTAAACAAATAATAGCAATCTTCAGTGTTCACTGTAAAGCACAATATCCAGATTGTGGGAAACAAATGGAAAGAAATGGCAAATGTATTACTAGAAAATTTTCCCATGACTTCTTTTTTATTCTTCATTTCTCCCTACTTTATTCTACTGTTGTAATCTAATGCAGACATTTTTCCTTTTATTATTCCAACAATAAAAATATATTTCAAATTAATCAAATCTTACATAAATGAGTTACACAGACACATATGTGCACACACCAAGACAGGAGTACACAATTAATTCAAGCCCTAATAGGTATAATTTATTCATGGCTTCTATGATTAAGATTTAATAGTGTAATTGTTTGAAATAGTTGTAATTGGAAAAGTTAAAGCCTAGTCTCACTTAAAACTCCCTATCAGAACCATAATTGACCTTAATTTGGTAACTCAGCTGTTTTAGTTCTAAGCATTTGTTTTTTTTCCATGTCACTTATGTTGATAGTATATGTGTTAGTGATACTGCATGGGTGGGCCAATATCTATTTGATTGGCAGGGACAGTCTGTCGCCATAGTCATTTATAATTCCTGTCTATGCTAGGATAGCTTGTACTTCACTTAGCAGCAGACAGGTCAAGACACTTACTAGGAGAGACTGAGACAAAGGCAAAGCAGGCCCTGAAAAGCCGAATCTCTGCTTTAAAATCCTCAGTTGTACCAGATACTATTTTGTATTACTATTTTTTAGTAATGCCCTTTGATTGCGAATAATTTTGGACGAAGTGCCAGTAGTATAATGTCAAAACCAGGGAAAGCTTCCTTAAATCATGGTTTGGTTTCTTTTGATCTCCCAAGTACAAAAGAGCCTTTGCCACACCAAACTGTGATGAAGATATTTAGCATCAGCATCATTACCCAAGGTCTTCCTTTTTGTCGTAGACGGGTAAGTTTGAAAATGTTTGCCCCTTGTATGGGAAGGGATATATCTAAGTTATGAAATAATGTATCTTAAGTACTGTAACTTGGTTGTAATTATTTCCAGTTCATAAATTCTTTATTTCTTTAGAGTAAGAAAAATAAATATATATAATATGCTTTAAGAAGGTTTGATTCCTTTTTATTAGCACACATTAATCTCAAAATAAATTTCAAAGAACAAATACAAGATTATAAAAAATAATGTGTAGCATTTTCTGGAAATTTCCTCAGTGCTGCAACAAGATAACTCTCTTTGTAACTGCTGATATAGAAGAGGAATAAATACATGAGAAACGTATTTTTTTAAACCTTGTTGAAATGTTAACATTAATATTTTATATGATTAAACTGCACTGAACATTTCTATGTCTTATAAAAGGTCTTGGTTTCTCAGTAATGATTGCTAGCTTTTAAGTTATTATTTTAAATATTACTAATAAAGTCAATTAATTATTTCTTTAATTAATTGGTTTCATATTTCATGTCTATCTTAAATGTTTCCTAGTTCCAAAAACTTTTTAAAATAATTCTAATTAAATTATACTTCAACAACATGCTTTGATTACACAATATTCCATGACTTGTTTAATTTAACATGGTATATTTGTATTTCTCAAATACTTCTTAAGCTTTGTTTGTAATTTTGAATTAATTTCCCCTGTGATGTGATTAGATATCGAATCAAGCAAGGTATTTATTGTTCTTTCAAAAATTTACACAGTGAAACCACTGAAAATAATTGTATTTAAATGATCTTGCTTGCACATAATGCTAGAAAGTTTCCTTCTCATTTAGACTGAGGTCAGATGATCTATCAGTGGGGTTACCTGATATGTATGCTACAGTTTACTTACATTAAAACAGAGGTGGTAACGATGCTTAGTAATGCTTCTGAAAGGTTAAGACTATTTCTCTTTAGGAAAAAAAACGTAACTCGTACTTTATGGGTAAGAGTTGACTGATAAACAATTTGGAAGCATATTTAAATTTTAAATACGATCAATATTTTGAACATTCTTAATTATTTAAACCTCTATAGTACCAGTTTTCTCCTTGTTTGAACTCAATCACTGTATAGGAAGCAAAAGCGTACAGCAATCCTTGCAGTAAAAATACTTTCTGTTAGGAGATCTGACAGTTCATGTCTTATGTGTCTCTATCACTAGTTATATTCAGCTTCCATTGAGTACATTACTATAAATGGCCATAGAACACAACAGTAGCCATCTACATTTCTGTTACTTCAATCAAGAAGCATAAAGAGGTCTAGCTCTATATATTAAGTGCTGGATCTGTTCATTTTAACATGGAAACGTATTTAGCACTCTGTAGGTCATAACTGAAACATCTATAGGTAAACTATTTCTCAACTAAATGAAATCCTACTTCCAGCTATACAATATTTCTTAAGCTCATCATTAGAATTCCTGATTGAAACTTTTATCTCGCTTAATATTAATACTAAAGAAAGTTAGATTGTCATTTTGGTTTGCACATTTCACTGCAAAGAAGCATTTTCCAAACAGTGTTCCTCCCTTGATTCAGTCATCCATTGAGCAGAAACATTAAGTTCCTGTCAATTTCTCTATTCCCCTGAAAGCATGCAATTTTGCAATATGATTCATTGGATTTTAGAAGCTTCAGCCTTCTACTAATAACTGGAAACTGAAGTTATTTTAATTTTATCTAGTCATATACCCGTTATTTTACACATTGAAGTCTACTTGTTCGTTTAGTATCTCTCTAGACCAGGGGTGTCAAATTGGCGGCCCATGAGCTGGATGCGTAACGCACAGGCCATGCCCACCACAGCTCCACGAAGGGAAAAATCATCACGAAACATCACATGACAGCAATGTGATGCTGCAAGTTTGACACCGGTGCTCTAGACAATTAGTACTTACCTCACTTAACAGTAAAAACTTACATCCTACATGGACATGCAATTTATGCTAATATAGTACAAGTTTGATAGCCATCATCATCTGTTTGGATTATTGCAATGCAGATTAAAAACCTGCAAAAAGAATATCTGGAGGTTTCAGCTGCTACAGAATGTGCCTATGTGAGCAATCTTGGGTGCCCAGAGAAGGGTGCACATAATACTTCTGCTGCACAAGCTGCATTGGGTACTGGTTTGCTTCCAGGTCCAATTCAAGATGTTGGTTTTGACCTTTAAAGCCCTATATAGCATAGGGCTATGTTGCCTAAGGGGCGGTCTTTGCTCAAGTGGTTTCCATGTGCAAATTCTGTAAGAGGAATAGACATATAGATACTTATATTGTAGCAACCTAAAGTAATGCAATACTGAAATGATGGGGGGCGGGGGGTTATGATTGATTATTCATACTTCTTTTGTGCATAATTCAACCCAGTAAAATTTATATATGGTTGGTAGCATTTGGAAGAATTATTTGCTCTATGAAGCTACAAAGTTCTAAAAGTTTTCGTGATAATGTCATTAGTGGTACGTAGATAATGATAAAAATAGCATTTATAGACAATGTTTAGACTTGACCTTTATATGCATTGCTTTTGCACTCTTGGTGCTATGTAGTCTATTTAGTGAAAAACACTGAAAAACACTTATAACAAGTTCTTATTGAAAGTGTTACAATTTTAACTTTACTCTTGTGAGTATTGTAAAACAGTAATAACTTCATAAAATTTTAATGTCTATATTTGCAATAATTAAGTAGAGTCAAATGGAGGCACATGGCTAGTCATAGGTTACTGGAAAGCAGACAAGTAAAGTTGATCTTGCTCATCTTTCTTATCTCTGAAATGACATCTATCTGCCCAGCTTAATTTTTCTTCCTAACCTGAACAGCTAAGCATATTTTGAAACTAGTCAATGAACTGTAGCCACCTTCATATTTTATTTTACAATAAATAGGTAAGGCATCCTAATAAAATAAATTTTATCCTAGAAACTAATACATCTGTGAAATGGAGCTTTATATTAATGTTAAAACTAAAATTTAATATGCAAAAGTTGCGTGGGACAGAAGTGTGATGGGCTGCAAAGGAAATGTATGTAACCTCATTTAGTTATTGTTTGTTTGTTTGTTTGATTTGTACCTCTTGGAATAAAAATACACTTGGCAGGTAGCATAAACATCAGATTGCCAACTTTGCTCTAGATGTTTTCAAACATATAAACCAACCATTTGCATCTCTGCTTGGATTCATAGTTAATATCCCCAAAACACTGGGCAATTAATCAAGGATTAGCATTTACATTAAAAAAAAGTGTACTGTTTGGCAGCTCCTACTTTTTATTTCCATCTCTTTCAATCTGAATAGCTTCTCCATTCGTTGGTCTCAGCAAAATGTATGCCCTGGTTTTGTATTCTCTAACTTTTTATTAATTCAATTCAATTTCAATTTTATTAGATTTATATACCGCCCTTCTCCGAATGGACTCAGGGCGGTGAACAGCCAAATA
>JANHZT010006257.1:45857-58710 GCA_032468215.1 Stegonotus admiraltiensis
CTCTGTGGCAGCCCCTGCCCTCTGGAATGACCTGCCCCCGGAGATACGCACTATCTCGGACCTCCGTGTCTTCCGCCAGGCCCTGAAGACGCACTTGTTCTACACAGCCGGCCTAACATAGCCATCGATTTCAATTGGGGTTTTACTTGTATAGGGGTTTGGTTTTAAGTTGTGGGCCAATATTTAATTTTGTTTTAATTGTTTTTAACTTTTGTATTTTGGTGTTTTATTTTGGCTGTGCACCGTCCTGAGTCCTGTGGGAGAAGGGCGGTATATAAATAAAATTATTATTATTATTATTATTACGACCATTGCAGCATCCCCATGGTTACATGATCAAAATTTGCTTGGCAATTAACATACATTTATGACAATTGCATTGTCCTGGGATCAGGGGTGGGTTCTACTTACCTTTACTACTGGTTCACAGCAGGGCTGCACACGTGCACTTGCTTCACTCGCATGTGCACGTGCTCTTCTGCGCATGCGCAGAAGCGTTTTGATGATGTCGGGGTTGGAGCCTCCTGCCGGTTTTACTACCGGTTCTATAGAACCGGTGCGAACCGGGAGCAACCCACCACTGCCTGGGATCATGTGATCATTGTCTGTAACTTTCCCAGTCATCCTCCGATAAGCAATGTCAATGGGAGAAACCATATTTGCTTGAAGATTATAAGATTCACTTAACAACAGCATTGATTCACTTAAAAACTGAAGCTAAAAGTCATAAAATGGGCAAAACACACTTAACAATTTGCCTTGCTTAGCAATAGAAATTTTTGGCACAATTATGATTGTAAATTAAGGACAATCTCTACTTCTCTACACTGCATACCCTTATTATTACACTGTATATCAGACATTAACATGATTAAGCGGGTCCAGAGGTATTTCACGAGAAAAGTACTCCATTCCTCTACTCACAGTAGAATCCCTTATGCCACCAGTCTTGAAAATCTGGGCTTGGACAATCTGGAACTGCGCCAGTTCGGTCCAGTTTTTGCAAACCGATAGTAAAAGCGGCGGGAGGCTCCCCCCACCTGCCCAGACGTCATCATGGATGATCTGCGCATGCGTGCTCCCATTGCGAACTGGTAGTAAAGGTAAGTAGAACCCACCCCTGACCCATACATACACCTGACAGCTGTTTTTTGTCTGAGTATATGGCAGAAACTGATGTTTTTGCAGTCTCTTGCAAATAGATGGAAATCACAGGATTCCACCAAGCTCATAGCCACTAATGGAGCCTTTTATGGACTTAAAGGTTTGATCAAACCTCACATTTTAATCACTATGGAGTTTACCTGTTGTACTTGTTTTTTTCTTTTTTATTGCTTGTTTAAAACCTTCAGTCTGTTCTGGTCCTATTTGTTGGGTTAATTTTCCTTCAATTCTCTAAGAAAGAAAATTATGATTTTAAAGTTTAATATTTTTTTAATACACACCAAAAGGAAAATTACAGTTTGATTTTAGTTTTTAAACAGTTAAAGGGTTTAGATTGACTTCATATAGTTAAATAAGGGCTTTGAAGTTAATTAAAAGAATTAATTTAATTTTTAATTTATATCAAAAATCTAATTAAAGAATATTTTCCTGTGGAAAATGTCTATAGAAACAACTGGTAAGATGACTTTGAAGGTTGGACACTAAAGGGCACTAGAAGAAGACAAAAATATCAATGGCTACCTTAAGGGAGTTCTAAGATGAAAGGGCCAAGGATGTATTCATTAATATTATCTGTTATTATAGAATTGGAAGTTGTTGTTATAGAAAATTTCCACTGAAAAAAATTGAAATTGATTTGAAGGTGGATTTTAAAATGATAGTCAATAAGAAAGAGATGGAAGTAATAGATTTGCAAATGAAACTGGATGATTTAATAATTACAAAGTACATAACAAATATTAAACCAGAAGAGTGATGTAAATAACTTCTCTACATGAGATTTAGCAAAGGACTTGCTTAAGTTTCAAATATTTTATGAGAAGAACTAGTGAGAATATGAACAGTGATATGAATAACTTTCTTTTATTGGAGTTATAAACGGTACTTGTCAAAAATATCAATGATTCTGAGAGAAGAAACAAGACAGTATGAGAAAGCAGATGTTACAGTATGTCACAGAAGTTAGTACACCCCCTCCCATTTTGTAAATATTTAAGTATATCTTTTCATGTGACAACACTGAAGAAATGACACTTGGCTACAATGTTAAGTAGTGAGTATGCAACTTGTATAACAGTATAAATGTGCTGTCCCCTCAAAATAATGCAACACACAGCCAGTAACGTCTAAACTGCTGGCAACAAAAGTGTGTATACCCGTAAGTAATAATGTCCAAATGGGACCCAAAGTGTCAATATTTTGTGTGGCCACCATTATTTTCCAGCACTGCCTTAACTCTCTTGGGCACAGAGTTCACCAGAGCTTCACAGTTGCCACTGGAGTCCTCTTCCACAGCACAGAGCTGGTGGATGTTAGAGACCTTGCACAGCTCCAACTTCCATTTCAGGATGTCCCACAGATGCTCAATAGGGTTTAGGTCTGGAGACATGCTTGGCCAGTCCCTCACCTTTACCCTCAGCTTCTTTAGCAAGGCAGTGGTCATTTTGGATGTGTGTTTGGGGTCGTTATCATGTTGGAATACTACCCTGCGGCCCAGTCTCCAAAGGGAGGGGATCATGCTCTGCTTCATTATGTCACTGTACATGTTGGCATTCATGGTTCCCTCAATGAACTGTATCTCCCCCGTGCCAGCAGCACTCATGCAGCCCCAGGCCATGACATTATGTTTGATATGTTTGAACAGAAAGGGAAATATAAATTAATAGGAGGGATTCAAATTGGGTTTAGTAGATATAATTTGTAAAAGTTACGCTGTTATTTCTGATAACCCTTAATGGATATTTGCTAATTAAGATGGAAATGAGGCTTTACAGATTGGTTTATAGAGAATGGAGTGAGGATATGGGTTGAAGATATGCTTGGTTTTAGTATTAGAGATAGCGTTAAATTTTTCATTTTGATCCATGGTGAGATGGAGGGGGAGGTTTCTTCTTTTCTTTTCTTTTTTTTTGCATGTTTTTATTTCTAAGAGTTTTTTTCTTTTTAATATATTTTTATTTTATTTAGATTAGTTTTATTTGTATAATGTACAAATAATCAGTGGTGAATCAGTGAGCCCTATCTGAATTTCCTGTGACCAACCAAACCCAAAATATCAGTCTGTTGTCTTAAAATCTGTCAATGTTCAAGTCTGACTTTGATTGACACTTGATTATTTGAAATTACTTGAATAAACACTATTAGAAGAGAAGACATAAACTGAGAATGACTTTTATTTGTTTATACACAGTACCCTTGATCAAAGCTAGCAGAGTTCCTGGGGGTTCATCAGTACTTCTACCACTAAAAGACCTTTAATGAAAATACTTCAAAGCTGGTAGGACATGCAAAAATTCACACAAAGTATCATTTTTTGAGGCTCCTGGAATCTATGGAAGAAGTATAATATTGGCAGTTCTAAATCAGTTATTAGAATATCCATAAAATGACTGAGAACTCTGGGCATGCTAATCGTACATACATGGAACACAACGGGTGAGGAAAGCATGGGTGTGTGTGTGAGGAAATCCTGACTGTTAGGGAAAAAATAACATTAAGCAATTCGCAATTTCTCATGTCTCATTTGATAGTAGGAAGTAAAGGGAGAACATCGTAAATCTGTTTATTTTTCCTATGATTTGTTGGCTGGGAAGGGCCACTGGGCGTGAAGCCTTTTGCACTGGAATGATTGCCTGTGAAAGGGGCAGCCCTTGAGCGTGGAAGAAAGGCAAGGTTGTCCGCCTCTGCGACCATCTCAAGGAGCCAGCAGCTTTCTATATAGACAACAGCTCCGTCTCTGCGGGATAACACGATTTGGCCTACTAGTTCCGCGCGCGCCCGCGTCCTGTGTGTATGTTTGTGTGTGTATGAAGGACGACCCCTCCTTGAACGAGAGCTTTGCGCGCGAGTTTACTACGCACGTGTACACATGAGGTCTCCCCTCCAATTCTTCTATAGCTTTTAGCTACGCGGTGGACACGCACCGGCGTTATTTACGGTAAGGTGGAGTGGACCCGACGGCGGCTCCGTGTCAGGTGATCTGAGGCGAGGAACTACCGCCGCCGCCGCCCAACCAAGACCGCGGCAGCTGCTCCTGCTCTTGTCCGGAGGAGAGGGGAGGAAAATGCAAAATGGCCCAGCAGAAGCTGCAGCGGGCTTATGAGGAGGGGCTGCCAGGCGCACCCCCACCCCCGGCCCTGACGCGCGGGGACAACGCTAAGCGTTGAGTCCCTCCTTTCCCGCCGCCAGCCCAGACGTGCGCCCGCTTCCTTCGCTCCCCGAAGGGCCATCCAGACATGGGGCTCTGTTACAGCCTGCGTCCGCGGCTCTTTGGCGAACCCGGCACAACAGCGGCAGGCGGCGGCTCCATCTCCAGCGCTGCCGCCACGACCACCTCGGAGACAGAACAACAGCCATCGCCACCGCCCACGGCAGAACCCTCGGCCCGGGCGCCGCCGCCGCTCCTGCCCGGAGCCCAGGCCGGGAGAGCCAAAGGCAGAAGCGCAGCGAAAGGAAGCGGCAGCAACAGCATCAGCGGCGAGAGTGAAGGAGCCGCTGGAAAGCCGCGCTCGGGGGAGGCGGACGGGCCGCTGCTGCTCCTGCAAAACGGAGAAGGGAACGGGGCGGCTCCCCGGGAGAAAGAACGGGAATCGCCGCAGGGGCCGCCGGCATCTCAGGCCAAGCCCGCCGCTGGCAAACAACAGTCTTTGGCGCTGCAGAGACCCTGGGAGAAGGGACGCTTGGAAGAGCGGGAGGCGGAGAAGGAAGCGAGGCGAGTCAGCAAGAGCATTGACCGGGCGCTCAAGGAACAGAAGCGGGAATACAAGCAAACGCACCGCCTGCTGCTGTTGGGTACGTACTACCCCGCCTTGCCTCGCCTTAGCGCACAGGTGGCGCTGGCAGCTTCCAAAGATGACACATGACAGTGTAAAAAAAAAAAATCAGTGGGTGGCTGAATTGCGGGGGGGGGGCGTGTTGCTTTGTGATAGGATGGTATTTAAACCCAAATTTGCCTGCTCTGGCGCGGTGCATGCTTTGAACAAAGCATCTTTCTGCCATGCCTCGCCGAGTCGAAACTGCATTCTCGGGATTCATGCAGTTCTTCAATCATGTAATCTTCCAGCCTTGTCCCCCACTTCTGTGTATTATTTCCGGGTCTCCAGTTTCTTTTCTCCTCCAAATGACCTGATGCTTTTATTTCTATTCTGCTAGAAAAACGGTATTATAGGATGAAATTGTAGGTGTCCTAACCAAGCACCACAAGAGAAAAGATGTCCTAGTTTATGATTGTTAGCATAAAACAATCATAAACAATCTATCTATGGTGACCTTATTGATCAGAAATGTAAAGAATCCCCATGCTGTCATTTTGACAATATGAACAGATTGGATTGTTAATAAGAACAGGGTTGTTTTTAAGTGTAAAATCTTAAATACATTTTTCATCACAATTGGTGGTGCGCTTTTGAGAAAAGATGGTGTGCATTTATAATGGATAAGCAAACCATGGAAATGTTAATATAAATGGAATAAATAAGTGAAATAATACTCATGTTTATTGTGGAAATGTGAGGAATTGATGAGCATAATAGAATTCAAAGTAAGATTTAAACCAAATCTGTTCAGTGTTTTGGACCTCATCCCAAAATGGGACTTCGTACCAGAGCAGGATGAAAATGTAGGCCTTCTCTGCAACTCATTAAGGCAGCTGTATTTTTTCTTCAGGTTCACCTGACAGCTGTCACAACCTAAAAAGAGAGATACTGGTACTGGTACCTCAGTATTCATTGTTAATTGGTTCTGGAAGGCACGATGAAGTACCAAAAACTGAGTACTAAACAAATTTTCCCCATAAAGAATAACGTAATGAGTAATAAGGCAGCCGACACCAAGTAGTTCTAGTGCATCGAGTACCAAACGAACAATGACAACATTTTCACATCAAAATGCTCTCCATGGTTGCTTTAAAGAGCACCAAACTAGAGGTGTTACGCTTGCAATGCTGTGCACTCTAAAGCATCTTTTCCAAATTATATCCAAAGCACTAAGCAGCCCTTACTTACAGCAGATTTTTTACATAATGTATTTAAAGTGTTTTATATAAAGCATTTAAAAGTATTACAGAGGACTGGACAACCCATGTATGTCCAATTGGTTTAATAATCCTGAAGTTAAACTGTAATCAAGCAATTCAAATTATTTGGCTACTTAGCAGTTGAAAATAGTTTTCTAGTATTGTTTTTGAGAGGAATCTTTCAGGTAAGCATCAAATCAGTTTGCTTCCTATAAGGCAATTTGCAACTCCCACAAAATTGACAAGAAACCTGACCTACTTGGAAATGCCTCCTCCTCCTCCTCCTCCTAGTCCTCCTCCTCTTATGTGTTGTAATTACATCTTAATAGGCAAGGACTTTTTTTAATGAGGGCTTTCACCAAAGAAGTAAGGGTAAAGTAAACTTAATTGTCTGAATATAGAAATCATCCAGTATTTTAAAGTTATAAAAGGTAAGCTATTTTTCTATAATTAGCTTGTTGATATGTTTTAATTAATAATTAAACTCTCTAGGAAGCTCATTATGCATGCTGCTTTTACAGCATGAATGCTACAGGGACAGTTAAATGAAGCCTCTGATTTCCCTGAAGAAATAATCTGCAATCACATATATTTGATTTGTTCATTTTAAGTAGTGAATCAGTGGCTGTGCATTCCAAAATAAGATCAGATCAGATATCTTTCACAGTCATTATTCTATTGAAAAATAGTTAAAATTATATATCATTTTTGTTCTCCAAAATTCCCTCATATGTCTAAAAGAAAGAAACCAGTTAAAATACTTCAATTGGTTATGGTGCAGAACCCTAATTGTTTCTAAATAATAATCTCTGTTACTGGCTGAACATAATCCTGCATAAAGGTAGCAGTAAGGGAGCAAATAGAATCCTTATAGCAAATTTTGGAGTGACAGTCACAATTTCAAATGCAATTTTCAATGCAAGTGAAAGATGTTAAAAATGGAGACAATAGCTGCTTTGGATAAATAGTGAAGAATGTGATGAAGCTAGCAAGGAGGAATTGAGCTAAAGTAAATAGTTGGAGAAGTAAAGAGCGATTCGCTTGTGTAATTAAGAGTTGCCCCAAGGTTACTAACCAAATCTAATTCTAAAAAGCTAATGACTCCTTAAGATTAAGTGGGGGGAGAAGACCTCCTAAGTGAGTCTTGAAACAAGACTGCAGTCTGTCATCAGTAAAATCCATCTCATAAGGGGGGGGGCAGTACATGTTAAACTGTCTCTTTAGAACTCATCTGTGTTTATCTGAACTTGGGTCCCGGGTCACTAAAGACTGCCTGTTTCTTCTAGAGTGCATTCCTGTTCAACACAGAGATTCTGCTATGAAGGCCATCTAAGGCCATTAATAGATAATATTATATTATGCTGGCATCTGCTGCTCTTTATTCCTTGTACTCTGTCACAAGATTTGTGTGGCTATGAGGACCAGTCATTTTTAAAAATGGAAGATTTAGAGACAAGAATTGGGAAATAGTGGGGAGGTTCACTGGGGAATGGATTCAGTTGAATATGGTAATCCTTAGGGATGAAATGCAATACTGTAAAATAGATGTGGACATCTATGCGTGCTCCAAGACTACTAATTCTCCTCTCCAAATTTGCGTAGAAGGATTGAGGGGACCTTTGGAGGAGACTTTGAGGGTATGGAAACTTACATGGAGAAAGCTAGATTGTTTCTCTTCTGTTCTATTATGGGTACAGAGTTGGCTTCCATTCTCATAAGTATACTCTACTCTAGTTGATCTTACTTTATGAATGCTCTGGAATGTAATTGTGCTCATTACTTTATTGCTCTGAATTGTGAGTATGGGTGGAGCCATTTTAATTTCTTAAGGCAGGTATTTGGAGAACAGATACATTTGGAGGTAATTCAGTTCTGGAAGTAATTTTTGAATGTGTGTTTTATGATTGATTACTAGAATTCCAATTTCATACTCTAGGGCTGATTACTTAGACCAGATTGAATTTCTGCTCTGTTTACTCATTTCTTCCGTCTGATAGCACAGTATTGGAAATTTTCTTGATTCCCAACTGGCAGACCTTGTTTCTGCTATGCTTCTTGGCTGGAGGGTGCTTAGCTACAATAAGGTCTCAAACTTTGCAAACCTTGACATAAGTTTCTTTGTAGGAACAGGATGAATTCAAAAACACACAAACCACACTACAGTATAGTGAGATGACTGAACCAATCCAAATTGCCTTTCTTTTGAGGGCATAATCTGAACTTCGTCTTATAATTGTTTGTTATATCCTCAGAAGTCTGGGAGTCATGAGGCTTTGGCAGAAGTAAATTGTATGATTTCCTGCAGGCTTTGGAATAGGAGGGAGCACAGCAAAGAAACAGGTAGCAGCTGTGTCCAGGAAGGTCTTTGTATGAGTTCATCTGGTGTATCGGTTGCTTTCTTTTCTGATTCAGGGAACCCTTTAATACCATGATGCTCACAACTGCAGTGGGATTGCCCTTGAAAGGCCACCCAGAAGATTTGTTTGGTTGAGAATGCAGCAGTGTAGGCAGAGATGGTCATGTGTTAATATGTCCATGTACCACCTCTGCTCTACAAACTGTTTGCTAGTAAGCTTCCAGTTGTGATTCCTGGTCATTACCTATAAAAATTCTAAATGGCAATCGGGGTCCACTTACATGAGTGCCTTACTCTCATAGTATTTCCTCTGCCAATTCAAACTTGCAGAGTCAGCATGCTTTTAATTAAACAATTCTACTTATTAGGAATCCAGAGCTCTCAAAATCCAGAGCACTCCTAGATGGCAGCGGGCTGAGACTGCTGAAGTTAGGCAGTTTTGTCAGGAGTCTGGTATCCAGCTCATGGTGGGGCTGTAAATCTCCGCTGTAGAGGGAGGTTCTTGCAACTTTGCAGCACAGCCCTCACCGGCCGGAATGAGGTAATGGTGCAAGAGAGGTGGTGGTGCAGGTGGGCCGAAGCAACGGGTGGCGGCAACCCCGGCCTGTTTCTTCCCCCTGCTGTAGCTTCCTGTCGGCTGAACCCACCAGTGGCTGTCCCTGCTTGTTGCCCTCCCTTCCCAGTCACTCCTCGCCTGGTCTGAGAAGGAAAGGGTGGGGGATGGAGATTTGCTCCATATTCCAGAGCGGGAGCGAAACTTCATCTCTTGCTGGATCTTGCTTTGCTCCATCTCTTGCTGGATCTCACAGCCGTTTCTTCTGGCCTTGTTGGTGCTCTGTGGACCTCGGTCTCTCGGGGAGATGCTTGACTTCCTCTCAGCCCCAAGACACTAGCTGGCCCAAGAGATGAGAGAGAGAAAGAGAATGAGAGAGAGAGAATGAAAGAGAGAATGAGAGAATGAAAGAGAAAGAGACAGAATGAAAGAGAGAGAGAATGAGAGAGAGAAAGAAAGAAAGAGAGAGAGAAAGAGACAGAATGAAAGAGAGAAAATGAGAGAGAGAGTGAGAGAGAAAGAAAGAGACACCCCGACATCCCATCACTGGAAGTCCAGGCTCTTCAGCAAGCGGCACGCTGGATTCGTATTTGTGGTCTGCGGGATTTAAAATTATAAACTTGGTGGTCCCTGAGGTCCAAAAGGTTGGGGACCCCTATCTAATCTATTTTTGAAAACTTTCAGGGATGGAGTAGCCCTAACTCCGGGAGGCTAGCTATTCCATTAATTAACTGTTCTCACTGTCACAAAATTTCTCCTTAGTTCTAGGTTGGATCTCTGTTTAACAAACTATTACTTCTTGTCCTACCTTCTGGTGCTTTGAAGAATAAGTCAATCTCCTCTTCTCTGTGATAGCCCCTCAAATACTGGAAGACAATTATCATATTCCCCTAATCCTTCTCTTTGATAGTCCAGACATACCTTGCTCCCTTAGCTCTTCATCGTATGTTATAGCCTTCAGACCCTTTATCATAGGGGTGTCAAATTCAAGGCCCGTGGGCCGGATCCAGCCTGCAGGGTCTTAGATCTCGCCTACAGGGCCGCTCTGGAAACTGCAAAGGACCGGCCCGCAGTGCCTCTGCCAAAGTGGTCCTTCCTAGCTCCATTTTCGCTGGCAGAGGGTTGCAGGAGGCCATCCCAGCTGAAAACGGAGCCTGTGAAGACTGCATGTGGCCCTCCCAAGCTCTCCTTTCTCTGGCAGAGAGTGCAGGAGGCTGTCCTAGCTGAAAACAGATATCAGGAGACCATTTTCACTGGCAGAGCACTCGGGCCACCACAGGCACATCCAAAACAAGTGATGTCAAGCTGGCCACACCCACCCCAGCTGTCAAATACAATCCTGATGTGGCCCTCAATGAAATTGAGTTTGACACCCCTGCTTTATCATCTTTGCTGCTCTTCTCAGCACACTTTCTGGAGTCTCAGCATCTTTTTTGTATCATGGCAACCAGAATAGTACATAGTATTGCAAGTGTGCCCTCACTAGTGTGTTATAAAGCAGTATTAATCACTTCTTGTGATCTTGATGCTATCCTTCTGTTGATGTAGCCCAGGACTGCATTGGCTTTTTTGGCATCTGCAGCACACTGTTGGCTAATACCTAAGTGGTAATCCACTAGGACACCTAGATCCCTCTTGTAGTTACTACTGTTGAACCAAGTACCACCAATTCTGTACCTGTGCATTTGGTTTTTCCTGCCTAAGTACAGGACCTTATTTTTCTTACCACTGAACTGCATCTTGTTGGATAAGATCCATGGTCAAGTCTGTCAAGATCCTTCTGAATCTTGAGTGTATCTTCCAAAGTGTTAGCAATCCCCCCTGCCCACAACTTGGTGTCATCTGCAAATCAGAGTTCCCCTTCTAGATCATTTATGAATGTATTGAAGAGTACTAGGTCTAAAACAGAATCTGGAGGAACCTGACTACATGCTTCCCTCCATGTAGATGTAGTTCCATTAAGGAGTGCACACTGGGTGCAGTTTGTCAGACAAATATATTAGCATCCAAGATAAATTTCATGTAAGGAAATGATTTATTTTTTATGAGGTTTTAGCTAGGGGATTTTAATTTGGTAGGGTTTTTTAGATTTGTTGTATTGTGTATGGTTTTATGTTGTGAGCCGCCCCAAGTCCTTCGGGAGAAGGGCGGCATAGAAATCTTTAAAATAAATAAATAAATAAATAAATATAGACTGTGACACGGGGGTGAAATGTTCCCGGTTCAGACTGGATCGCCTGATCCGGTAGCGATGGCAGCGGGTAGTTTGGAGAACTGGTAGCAAAAATCCCTGCCCCCCCCATGCCCAGCTGAGCCGCGTGATCATTTTTTAAAAACTTTTAAAAGCATTTTTTCTACAACCTCTTCGGCCGAAAAAACGCTTTTAAAAGTAAAAAGAAAGCCTCTGATGATCCCAGCTGAGTTTTCTCATCGTCAGAGGCTTATAAAAGCATTTTTTTTCTGCAACCTCTTCTGCCGAAGAGGTTGTAGAAAAAAAAATGCCTTTAAAAGCCTCTGGTGATCCCAGCTGAGTTTCCTGATCGTCAGAGGCTTCTAAAAGCATTTTTTCTGCAACCTGTTAAGGTCATAGAAAAAATGCTTTTAAAAGTTTAAAAAAAAAAAGTTGGCCACACCCACCCAGTCACATTACCCACCACCACGCAGCCACGCCCATAGATCCAGTAGTAACAAATTTTACATTTCACCACTGCTGTGACAATATTGAAAAATAGTCATTATCAATGTATTCATTTTATGCTGCAAAACAACCCTAGTCTAATATTGATTACATTAATGTTCTGCCTTTCCTTCAGGAAACCAAGGCAAATTACATTGTGCTCTCTTTCCATTTTATCCTCGCAAAAGCACCAATGTGGAAGACTTGTTTAAGAGAGAGTGATTAGCTCAAAATCATATCATTAACCTAGTCCAACAGCTTAACTTTAAGCTTTAAAGTAGCCTTGAAAATTATCCCATAGGATTACTAACCAGCACATTTTTCAGTAACCTCCTAAATTTTTTCATGCTGGTTAGGGAGTAGATGGTAATAATTTGTTCTATGTACCCTTAAGTCCTGCTTGAAATTTATTATTTATCTATAGCATTAGCCACATTTTAATTAACATTCCTTTAAATGTGTTTGTTCCTTTAAACTGTCAACATTTTTAAATTTATTAGGATGCAATAAAATGGGCTGAACGCCCTTTTTGAAATGACTAAAATCAGTTTCTGTACCCATGGTAATAAAGCTTGAATAGTTATCCCCAGTTACTTCTTTTCATTTTTAACAACAACCCCCTGCCATTTCATTATAAAAATGGAAAGAACAAAATTAGAGTGCAGTGTGATCATCTGCATGCCAACACAGAAATAAGCCTCACCAAACTCAGTGTTTTTTACTCCCACAAAAATAAAAATAGGGTTAAAAGAAAATAAATTAATTTAAGTCTCCCCTTGCTGGAACAGTATCTTATTTTTAGGATTATTAAAAGGAGGTACTCACCTGAAATTAATTTTTACTTTCATTGTCTTGCTTCACACTTCGCTTTTCAGAAACAATAAAAGGAAGTAAGGACCCTATCATTAACATTTCTGGCAATTTTTGCTAAACGTGATGTACTTATAACCGTGATGGCGAACCTATGGCACGGGTGCCACAGGTGGCACGCGGAGCCATATTGGTGGGCACCCGAGCTCAGCTCTGGCACACATGCGCACACCGGCCAGCTGATTTTCGGGCCTTCTGGGCCCACTGGAAGTCAGCAAA
>JANHZT010006258.1:0-14392 GCA_032468215.1 Stegonotus admiraltiensis
ATTTTGGCTGTTCACCGCCCTGAGTCCTGTCGGAGAAGGGCGGTATATAAATTGAATAAATAAATAAATAAATAAATTTATTCTTCAGGGGCTGCTGGATCTTTTGGTTTACTTAGAATATTTTGGAGGGCTTTGGTTGGTTTGTGTGATATGCTGATGCCATGTGGTTATAATAGTCAGTTTCTCATATTTTTAAATGTATGGTGGTGTTATCATTTCACAGCTTGTGTTGGTTGTGCTATATTGGGTTGAATGGCTAGGCACTTTTGATGTGGTTGCATTCATTTTGTTGGAAGATGTTGTACAGATGATCTGTTTCATTCTTCTGATTGCTGTAGTATGCTTGGGCTCATCTAAACAGTGGTCTTACACAACTTCTCTTGTGGGAGGTTACATTGTTGCTTTGATAGTGCAAAGCTTGGTTGCTGTGGGTGGTTTTTCAATATACTTGTGTCTCTAGTTGCTATCTCTACTGATGAGGATATCCAGGAAGGGTAGTGTGTTGCTGTTTTCTTTTTCATTTGTGAATTTGATTCCTTTGAAGATGTTGTTGATAGTTTTGTACGTGTTCTCTAGTTGGTCCTTTTTTATTATGACAAAGGTGTTATCTATATATCAGATCCATACTTTGCATTGTATGCATGGGAGTGCTATTGATTCCAGGTATTGCATATATAGATTTTATGGAACTGATTCTTACGCTGGCAGGTTTGATTAATCTTCTGACATAATTTAAAATAATAATTGTTTTGTATAAATGGTTTGGGACCCAGATGAAAAGCCAACCTCTTCATACTTCTACTTGGATTAATATTCAATCTTGCATTTCTTGATTTCTGTGCTGCCATCTTTGATTATTCTTTTGATGGGGAACCACAAGAATATTTCTTCTCTGTAACAGCACCCAAATTACGGAACTCTCTAATTCAAATTCTATTTGGAAAGTAAGTAAATTTACTAGATTCTGTTTTAACCCAACTAATGGTCCACAGGTATTACTAATCTTAAGAATAAAGGCAGAAACCAAGCTCAACAAGTCATTGAGTGATCAGAGTCATGTGAGTTTAAGGAATGCAACATTTGCATAAAAATTACGCATGCCTAAAGAACAAATTTTCTTGGCAATAGAACCCTATTTGTGAAGATGAATTTATTTTGAAAACTTTAGTGGCTGGCAATTAGGATGGGGTTAATTTCTTCCCAAGATATATAACCTTATAAATTCTCAATTCTGCACAGCAAGTCCCTAAAACAAAATTCTAGAACCTGTGTTGGATTGTGTTGAGTTGCCTTATTGTTCTTTGAGCAGACCTTAGAGTCTATCTTAATTTGGTGCCTCACTGTGTCTGAATCTCAAAAACCTTGGCCTGGCTTTCTGCATTACAGGACTGATTGTATTATTGATTGGGTAACTGCCTTAGCATCTCAATGCCTCACACAAAATAGTTTCTATATTCACTGGAGGAGAATTAGCGTCTCTTCCAGGTGTTCAAGGCCAGGCTCACAGTGAAGAAAGTTAGGTAACTAATCCAAGTACTTCATTCTAGAAATATTTATTTCTTGAATACAGAAATGGAGTTTGTAAATACATACAAAAACATAACTGTAAACTAGCATGATACCAAAGTCATCTTAGCTTGCAGCTGTCACCACATCTGGGGTACCTTGGTTCTAAGTACAGTATTTTTCAACCAAGCTGGTGCTCTCCAGAGGTTCCTGGCTGGAGTTGATAGGTAAGTCAACTTATCTGATGGACTTCAGACTCCAAAAGGCTGAGTAGACCCTTATTGTGAAATGAAAGCTGATGATCCAAACAAGCACAATAAAACCTCAGTAGCTTTAAATGGCTCCTGCTTTGCAAATATGGTAATTGCAGTCTGTTATTTGCCACTTCCCACTTGCCCTGGAATGCTAAGCACATACTCTATTCAAATCCAATAAGTGAGAGAATTAAGTAAGGTGGTTCAGTCAACAAGGCTCAGAGAAATCATTATACATAATATTACTACTAAAATAAAGACTGTTTTTGGAAGGGGGTGGTTCAGCATATACCTTTCATTAAAAAAAAGCCTTTGGCTCAAGGCAATCATTTGTTTAACATGCACAAAAATCTGTCTTTAACATGCAGTGGGGGAAGGGGAGTACACTTCAAAGGCATATTTTCTGGTTTGGGGCATTACAGTTTGAGAAGTGCAGGCCCCTTTCCAAACAAGGGGAAGAAAACAACCCCACACCAAATGAACTCTTGAGAAACAGGCAATGTATGTGCAGAATGTGGAAGGCTCCCAATTGCAAGAGGGGGTGTTTGCACATGAAGGTCAAGAGCTGTGCTTTTATACCCAACTTTGGTAGCTTCAAGATGTTTGGACTTCAGCTCCCAGAATTTCCCAAGCAATATGCTGTAAAAACTGCAATCACAACTCCAACAGCAGTGTGATACTTTAGAGTACTTCATCTTTAAACCAAAAGAATTCAAGGTACATTCCCATAACTTTCAGGAGGCTGAACTATAATGGTTATCCCACTATGGTCTAGTAATGAACTTGGGTAAATTATTTTGGGTTTGACCAGTAGATTTACACACACACACACACTGACAATCTGTTGTTCCATTTGTCTTCACAGAATTACCTGCATTCATGGTTTTGTACTAGCAATAGCACTTAGACTTATATACCGCTTTATAGTGCTTTACAGCCCTCTCTAAGTGGTTTACAGTCAACATACTGCCCTCAACAATCTGAGTCCTCATTTTACTGACCTCTGAAGGATGGAAGGCTGAGTCAACCTTGAGCTGGTGAGATTTGAACTGCCGAACTGCTGACAATTGGCAGTCAGCAGAATTAGCCTGCAATACTGCATTCTTACCACTGCGCCACTACAGCTCTAAGTTACCATTTTAAGAGCAATAAAAATTTAGATATTGTAATCATTCTAACAATGAGAATAGTAATGTGGTTGGAGAAGAGAGAAAAGGAGGATTAATGTCCATTATACCTCACAATTTGCTATTTTCTTTTATTGTATTTCAGTTGACAGTCTCTATTTTTAGATTGAGTATTTTGCCCATAACAGAATGTAGATCTAGGTGGATATCCTAGATGAAAAGAACTATTTACGCAAGTTTGCCAGAAGCAAAAGAGAACATCTGCAGTAGAGCAAAAGTAACTTACAGTATAGAAGGAGAATTTCATTAGTGGAAGTAGCAATTGATTAGAGAGCAGCCCCTGAGGTTTTCCTGCATAATTTGCATAGCAGAGTCCCCTCACATCAGGGGTGGTCCACAGGGTGTAGTTTAAAAACTCAAAATGGCAGCCATGATGATATAACATAATGTCTACCTGGTTCTTACTGCAATGTTTTCATCTGTATAATGCTTTTCTGTTTCTGTGAAATGCACGTAAGAACTAGACAAACTTCAATCACACTGATGCAGTGACTATTTCGATTTTTTAAAAACATAATTCGAAGACACACCCGGCAAACACAGAATTTTTATGACAGAAGAGCTGTTGCTGGTAACAAGAAGCACAGTGAGAAAAATGAAGTTTTTAATATAAGGCAGCAGCCAGAATGGGAATGCGAGTCGGTTTATAAAGTATAGTTTATCCTTACTTCTCATTTCAATACTACATAGGTACATCATGTTCCTCATGCTGCTTCTCATCATACAATTTAGGCATCAGAAAGGAACCAAATAAAGGTAAGAAAGAAAGTTTGATATTTCTAATTTAATTATCATAGAATATTCCCCCTCCAGGAACAAATTTGGGGGACAAAGAGAAGGAAAAGATTAAGCTGAGCTTAAGAAATAAGGAAAAGTGTTTGAAATTGGTGAACATCTATTATTATTGGTACTATTTTGCAAAGCAAACCATCTATGAAGTTATTTTAGAAGAGAAAATTCCAGGAACAATTTTAATAGGAACAAATAACTGAGGGATTGGCAGTTAGCTTAACATCCAAAGTCTTACCATGTTTTATGTTTTCAAAAAAAAATGGCTAATGGGGATACTGAATGAAAATTTAAGAACCACATCACTTGTCCCAAGCCATGTTGCAATGGTCTAGGTCAGGGGTGTCAAACTCGTGTCATCACGTGATGTATCGGGTCTTCCCCCCTCCCCCTTCGCTAAACCAGCACGTGACGCATCCGGCCTGCAGGCCACGAGTTTGACAGCCATGGTCTAGGTCCATGTGGTCTTGTGAGGATCATGCCCCTTGAGAAGTTCACAAACAAAACATAAAGGGAAAGGGCTCCTTGAGTTATTTGCCTTCTGAATGGAAGAAGCTTCTTGGATGAGAAGCGAAATGTCTTCAAAGAAAAACCAGAAAGTCCAGTTGCCTCTTGAAAAAGCACCCTTGGGACTTTTAAGAATGATTTAAAAGGATGGTGTAGCTGTCATTTAAGCGTTTGTGCTCTAGGCCAGTGCCTACCTGGCCTTAGCCTAAAGCTGGCCCCGCCCACACCTAAGAGGAAGGTCATACAAATTTGGCACTGCATTATTTTATTCTTAAAATGGAGTCGGAGAAAAACTAAAACGTTAGAAAGTACAATTTACCAATTGAAGAAATGAATGAAGTGCTATCAAAATGGCAACGTAGGGACTGATGGACAATCACAAGGCATAAGCAGCCCCCAATCAAATAATGTGCAGTCCCAGCCTGATTTCAGAATTGTTTTATTGGCCTGCTCTTTTCTGAAAAATCTTCAGTCTCTTTATTTGTGTCAGCCCTTTGAGGTAATCCAGATAGCAACCAAAACATGAGTACTAATATCAGACCACTATATAGATTGCAGCTCTTCCTCCTGTCTCCCAGCGTTATTCTCATGACCCATTACATTATTAGAGTGATCTCTGCTAGTTTAGGTGTATCGTAAGAAATCTCCAATTTACTACATGCTGACTTGAATCACTGGAAATGTTGCCTTGGTCTTTAATGATGCATTTATACCAGTCTTTTAATAAGGAGATTGAGTTCTATCCAGTTCATGCCTTTGATTGCTGCATAGAAGCCATCCCTTCAACTTCTGTAGTCTTCTGGGGGTGATCACTGAATTTGATGAACACAAAAATTACAAGATCCCTTTTTCCTAATGGTTTAACCAGAATCAAGTGCTGTTTTGAATACTCTTTGTTTGAGATGAGGCCTTTGATACAGACTATGATGCTCTGGATAAAGTTCAGAAGTGGTTTGTGGGTTGAGCACATTGCCAAACTCACGTACTGAAACTTTGGTATGTGCTGATGGGTTGCTGCCTTGAAAGGCATTCCCATTAATTATACATCAGAAGGTGTATAATTATGGTGCAGTAAGACAGACAGAGCAGACAGTTCCCAACCAGTTGGAATATACCCTGTTTCCCCCAAAATAAGACATCCCCTGATAAGCCCAATTGGGCTTTTGAGCGCATGGCAATAAGGTCAAGTGCTTATTTCAGGGTTCAAAAAATACAAGACAGGGTCTTATTTTCAGGGAAACATGGTAGTTAAAAGGGGAGAATTAGATTTCTGAGATTCTGCTATTCTAGCCAATTTTATGAAAACTAGTTTTACCCTTCCTTTTTGTTGATTCCCTGGTCTGGACTGCATAGCAAGGCTGACAGAAATGTATCTGGTTTATGATTCTGGGTTTTGTGTTTTTGTGAATACATTTGCTAAGCTGGGACATTTTAAAACCAGCAAGGTAAGGAACTGAGCTGATGTTTGTGTTGATTAGTTTGGAACACTTATTGGCACTAACCAGGGGACTATACAAAACAGTGATACAGTATGATCTGGTGGTTAAAGCTAGAAAACAAGAGACTGTGAGTTCTAGTCCTACCTTAGCCATGAAAGTCAGCTTCGAGGTGACTTTCATGGTGACTTCGAGCCAGTCCTCTTTCTCAGTCCAACTCACCTTACAGGGTTTTTGTGGGGAAAATAATAGGAGAAAGGTATGTTGGATATGTTTGCTGCCTTGTGTTATTTGTAAAAAAATAACCAGGCAGGATACAAATAGATAAATCTATCCATTCTGAGCAAAACTGTGCTGAAATACTGAACACCATTGACTTCAGTTCTTAGAAGAAACCCAGGCATTTTACAGCCCCCTTTTGCTGTCCCTGTCCAGCCCACATGAGGTTAATCAGAAATCAAATGTAAATAAATTTACACCATGCACGCAAAACAACTGCATTGCTTTTATTTTGAAGGCAACTGCTATTTTTCTTCAATGTACGTATGTGCATGCTTGCTTGGGTGCCTACATACTTTCACAGCCCACCACAACAGCCCCAATTTCCACAACAGCCCCAGTTTCTCATGTGGCCCATTGGTAAAATTAATTGCCCACCCCTGTCTTACAGCTTAAAGAATGTGAAGCTAAGTCTAGCTCGGCTCCTGGTGCTGACAGCAGTATAGAAATGATTTGCCAAGAAGGGTTTTCTAAGTTTCTTAGTTCCCTAATTGAGCTTCTGAATCCTTCCATCCAAGTCCTAATTAGACCCTGAACCATACTTAGCTTCTGAGATCCAGCCAGGTGCTGCCACCTATTGAAGGTATCTCAGACTCCTAAATAAAAAAACCAAACCAAACAAAAATAAAACTATTACATTCCCCCTTACTACTTATCTTCTTTTGCCCATCGAGTCACAGGCCAGGCACAGACGGGCCATCTTCCTCCACCTCCACACTGTCTCTCCAACTTCCCGCCTTCATTACAGCAGTTATAGCTGAGTGCTCCCCTATAATTCTGATCAGCCACGTCTTTTATACATTGGCTATGGGGTCTCATACAATCCTGCTCTAATTTTGCTGGAGGCCTTTGTATCAAAGGCTTGAGCTGTGTGAAAGGTGATTTAGCAGAGATGGAGCCAGTGATTATGCTCAAAGGAACTGCTGCAGCCCCACCACGAGGGACCCTGCAGCTCTGAGATAGGGGGCCCTTATCATATTTTCTATTTCCAGATAAGATTATGTTTCCTTTTTCACCCACCTTCCTGAATCTTCCTGATAACAACTGGAGGGCAGTTTAATAACGAAGACTGAAATAACGGATGGGTCAAGGCGTAACAGTTGGGGCAAACCCAGTTGGGAGAAGATGAGGGGGTTGGCAGGGAGAGCCTACCTACTGGTCTAAACCACAAAGCAAGAACAAAACAAGGGAAATTACAGACCGCCATTGCAGCGTTAGGGCAACAAGAACAGCAGCTGAACATGTGCAGCCAACAAGCCTGTGGTTTGTCATCAAAAAGTACACCAATGGTTTGTATGCCTAGGCTGTGATCAAACAGGGAAAACATGACCCACATAGCATGAAGTGCCAGCTCAAAACAGAAGGTTAGCTTCTCAGAGAGTTTTGTAATTCTCCCACATACAAATGCTGACACAAGCTGCAGCCCTTTGAAGGAAACTGAAGATGTAAAATATTGGAAAGGAGGGAAGAGCTCAGTTTGAGCAAAATGTCTGAAAGACTTGCTGCCTTGCAGCGGAACTGAGCAAATGTACTTTATCTGTGAATTTCCACAGATAAAAAGGAAGCCTGCAGAATTCACATTTTAAGCCCTTGAAAATCAATGGTGATGAAGTTTATGTTGCTTTTGTTCCAAAGAGCAAATGGGTTGATGCATGGACAAGTTTTCGGCCTCAAAATCAATAGCGTGGTGAATTAGTAGAGTTGGAGGATTCATGGCTGTGCTGTGCAGAGAATCTCTTTGCTACCCTGGGTCCATCTCCAATTTTACGCACTACAATAATTTGCTTCCTAAAACCCATCCTTTGGCCTTCCAAAGGAACAACCATTTGTAAATAAGGCTCTCTATTATAATTGGCAAACATAATTCCTGCCAGTAGTTGTTCAGAGTTTCCAACAGTAAGTAGATGAACCAGGTCTCCATAGAATTCAACATACTATTCAAAAATACCTTCCTAACCGGTCCTTTCAAACGGAGGCCATACTTATACAAGGATACTGTGGAGAGATACTCACTTATCTGAGATGACAGTTTATATTGTCCAAAAACATGTATAGAGACCCTCCCAAACATTTACAATTCTGGACCATAGGCTGTGCTAGCAGTTCTTGATGAGGAGGTAACTCCAAACTTCCAAAGGGCACCAAGCTGCATCTTTCTGCCCTTTATTTAGCCCCCATAACACATTCCTTGCCCTTCAGCTGGCTGCTAATTGAATACTTAATTATTTTAGGCATCTTTCGCTGTGAATAAACTGGAGAAGATTACAGGTGTTTTATAATCCAGCAGGTCAGTGTTCTAAATCAAACTGTATTCCAGATTACTATTCAAAATTGGTATCCAGAGAGTTGAGGAAAATCTCCCAACAGGAGTTAGGACATAGGAACCAGCCAGATCCAATTTGGTAAAGCAAGCAGATGGCAGCTTAACGTCAAGCTTTTGGTAATAAAGTCTATTTGAAGACTCTCAGTGAAAAGTGTGTTCCTAATAAAGGGTAACATTTCATGGTCATTATATGATACACTTAACTTTAAAAGGAACAAAAATGCTGAGAAAGTCATTTTCTGAAAAAGGATTCTCAGATTTCATTACTATGGGTCAAGAGCCTGGGGAGAAGAATTAAAGAAAAATACGAACTTGTGCACAAATTAATTAAAGATATTTCCCTTAATAAATTGTCCCTGTATCCCAAGGCAGGGCCTTTACTCTAGAAAATGTGGTAATATTCAAGCTGTGGTTTTTCCACAGGGCAAACAGATCAACAATGCTTAAAATCAAATGGATGGAGCAATGATTTGGGAGATTTTTCCCCCTTCTTCGAGACTATAGAAAATATGCAGAATTTTAACATCTGGGGGAAGGGAAAGAATGCCCCAATATTTCTTCATAGAAAAACCCATCATGGTGACCTTTTCAATATTTTTTTTAATTTCTCCAAACAAGCTTTTTTTCTATAACTCTCAATCAGAAACGTCAAATATTATGTTCCCTTTTGATGGAAAGCTACTACCAAAGGTTGTAATCGGAGTCAGTTGTACCATGAAGGAGAGCATGAAAAGAAAATAATAGAAACAATGATTAAAAGCATCACTGATAGTTCTGGCTCTAATATATTAGGTTATATTGTTGGAAAAAATATCCATCTGGTTCAGTTCCAAGCCAGGAGAAAGACACTGGAAACATGGTGGCTGATTGGAAAGAAGTTTTAATGATGAAGCAGAACCAGATGGATTCTGCGCAGCTGACCACATGGAGTTGAGAGTGGGTTTTTTTTTTATACCTTCTCTTGGGCTTTGCACTTGAGCTTCCTGTTCCTGTGTAAGAACATGTATTCTATTGGCTGTTGTCAGGGGTTATGTAGGGGTCATAGCTGGCTCTATAGCTCTATAAGTTTGGACTGCTGAGATGTGCAATGAAGAGGCTGGTCTTCTGAAAGGGTGTTGGGCAATTCCTATTATGGCTTAATAGCTTTGCCCTGTGTTGGATCTTGGGTGAGGATATTTGCTTATGAGTAAAGCTATCTCTTTATCTCTTAAGTGCTGACATCTGCTGAGGGCTATTAAGAAAGGTGGGGGTTGCTTTCTCCCTCTAAAAAACATGTTCCTCCATTTCTCATCCAGGGAAATGTAATACTCTTGCCTTTTTAATATTTCTCAAAATATTTCATTCTTCTAGGAGAGGGGTGGGTGCTCACTTTCTACAATATGTTAAAGATCTCTGATCAGCAAAATGGAAGGAACCTTTAAACACAAACGTTCCAAAACAGCCAGTCAGTGGAAATCTGAATGAGAACTTTGCTCCCTAATTAACTTTCAGTGTGACCTGAAATAAGTCCAGCTACCACCTTTCCCATTTTTCAAAGAAATAAATCAAAAGGAAGACTTAGCTATGCTGCTCAGACCAAGAATGCCAGAATCTTTCTTGCAGGTCATAATACTTATTAATCTCTTTCTTCACCAACTTGATGTTTTTTAGGCAGCAAAGTGATTTGCAGGTACCCTCCTGTACCATATCCATGCATGGGAGGGAAACCTTGGCTGAAAGGAAGGGTTGAGGTCGCAATCTGACCTACACCTACCAGGGAGTAAATCCCATCAAATGCAGTAGGACTTATTTCCTACTTGCAAGTTGCGCATTTGCCTGGGAAACATGCAGTGACTTGAAGTTATATCTGTCTGACCGATTTATCAAGCCCTTGATATAGCTCTTATGAAAGATGACCAATGTGACCAATGCACTTATTATTAGGTATTAAATATTACCAATAAAATAAAATAAAATATTACTAATCTGTCTTATATGCAGAAATCCCAGTAAAGGGAAATAACAGGAAATAACTAAAGGCCTCAAGGATATGGGACAAAACACAACTAAATTATAATCAATAATTTGATGATTAACTATTTGCTAAGTCTTAGCATGCCATCACATTTTTAACTGATGTGATCCCTTCAGGAAGGCCAGTCTATGACTGAACACATAATTCTAAAAGTTGTTCTGCTTTATATTTCCAATTAAAGCCCTACTCTCAATGGGGCAAAGCTGTCGAAGGGCTGGTGAAATATCTTAATACCCAGCAAGTTGCTTGGAGGGACAAATCTCCCTTCAATTTTCAAAATCTTAAACTAGTTAGAGATTTAGATATCATCACTAAGATCTCTGGAGTTTGAACTGGAAGTATATAGAAAGTTACTGATTTTACATTCTTGTAAAATGATGCAAGCAATTATGTATGGTAGAACACACCTGTATGTCTGCTTTGCAAGTAACATTGGCTACCTATTTGTGTCCAGGTTCAATTCAAGGTACTTTTGACCATTAAAACCCTTCGTGGCATGGGACTGAATTATTTGAGGGACCGTCTCTCCCTCATTTCATCTGCCCATCCCACCAGATCTAGCAGAAAGGGTATATTACAGATTCCATTAACTACATTTGACAGGCTCTAAGCACTGGGTCTTTTCTTCTGTGGCACTTGCCCTATAGATTCTTCTCCCCACTGAGCTGAGGTTGGCCTCATCTTTTCTAAGCTTCCAAAGGTTCCTTAAGACTCAGTTAAACCAGCAAGTCTTAGGCCCCCAGGGGATGGGTGAATTAGAGAGGTTTTTAACATCCCTTTGTCTATTATTCTTTGTTTTAGTTTAGCTTTCTATACTTTTTATGAATTATTATGCATTCATGAATTATTTTTAGTTCTTTTGAATGCTGCCAGAGTCACTTGTTTGTGCAATGGGCAGCTGTATAATTTGGTTAAATAAATAAATGAACAAACAAACAAACAAATACACTCTGAGCTTTTCTTAGGCAGAACACAACTCCATTCAAAGCAGGTTGTTTGCTCAAGTTCCAATTTGGGAACTGCTAGTCCAAAGAAACCATCCACCTAGCCCAGGAGTCAGCAACCTGTGGCTCCGGAGCCGCTTGCGGCTCTTTGGGCCCTCTGCTGTGGCTCCCTGTCAGGTGATTCCATCACTGGCTGGCCCCGCCCCTCGCCCTCCCAGTCACTCCTCGCCTGGCCTGAGAAGGTAAGGGCGACGGTGGGGGATGGGAGAAGCGGCCAGGGCAGAGACAGAGAGATACAGAGAGAGGGGGAGAGAGAGAGACATAGACAGATACAGAGAGAGAGGCAGAGGGGAGAGAGGGAGATATGTCAAAAGGATTTTGTAGTTCCCAGTGTTTTTTAACAACTGGTTCTCTGCCCTAATGACCGGCTGGGTAGGTGTGGCTGGGGGGGTCAGGTGACTGGTGAAAGTGAGTGACATCGAGTTGGCCACACCCACCCAGGTTTTGTGGCTCCCGGTGTTTTCTTTTCTGTGGGAAACAGGTCCAAATGGCTCTTTTGAGTGTTTAAGGTTACAGACCCCTGACCTAGCCCTAACTCCTACACTGTGATCCTTCAAGACTTTTTTTAAAAACTGCCATTTCTAATTACAGAAAGGATGCCTGTCTTCAATTTAAGAGTCTAAACTTGAGAAATCTTCTTTCTTCCAAAAACATCTAAAGCTGGCATTCTATCAAGTTCCTTTGTCCCAAAAGGGTGATGTTAGCAAATGAGATATTAGCAAAAGGAGCCCTATTTCAGAAGACAGGGGCTACCAACGCCTGTATTCACCATCCCTGGATAGCTCCAATTAAGCACTGTCATTTCCCTTTCCCCACTCTTGTCCCCCATCCCTAGCCCCTGCAGACACACACATCTCCAGTTAAATCTTATTAGTCATGGAAGCCTACATGTGGTGAGAAGGACTAATTCAAGCATCTTGTCTGCTTCCTTAGGCTGGAACAACTAAAACTGATACCCCAAACTCTGACTTTGGCAGTGCTTCAGACAGTATCTCTGATGCTTACATAATTGCCGCATGCAAAGTTGTAGGATGATAAACAAGTTTCTTTTTAAAGCACTTAACAAATTGATCCAGACATTAACGGAGAATTCAATTCCTGAGCCAGATCTCCTGCTTGCCAAACAATTCTTCTGGATAACATCTTGAAGAAGCAACAGAAAAGAGAAATAAGGGCTTAAAAAACATTCTTACTTCCAAGAGAAGACAGACAATGTGCTCTCCAATGAGTTTTGTCAAACTTGCTCCTTAAGTTGTACCACCGAGACTTGGCTGTTGCCAACCTTACTTTATTTCACATAGATCTGATAACCAGAGAGCATCAAAAATATTCATAAGTCTAGAGTGGATGCTTGGAAACTGGTGTGAATGATACTTTCCATCTCCATGTTCCCCAGTGAGGTCAAAGCCCCCACAAAATTACTAGCACTGCCATTTAGAAAACCAATGAGCATTCTGAGGTCTCTTCTATTCTGCAATTCCAGGGGTTTGGAATGAGGTCCTGGATACATCAAGCTGATTTATCAGAAAATTGCCCTTCAAAGTGCTCCATATAACTACTATCAAGTGGGACAGGTGTGGCCCCTTCTTGTCTATTGGGAAAAGCAAAGCACAGAGGAAGCGTGAGGAGACCTTCGAAGCAAGAATTCCCCTATGACCCAGTTTAGCTCTCATCTTTCCCAATGGGAAATGTTAAACAATGCTCAGACGAGGGGACGAGATACAGAGGGCTTTAGGAAGGGAGGACTCACTTTAGGCTATATGGGTTAGATGGAGAGGCCTGTCCCTCCAGTGGAGGTTGGACCTGTGCTCAACAGCACCTTCATTCAAGCTTGTGCACTGCAGCATGTCAGAAGAAAGCAAAAGGAGAAGTCTGTCATCTCCTTTTATAGATACTTTTCTATTTTCTGAGTGTTATTTTCTTTAGGGTTTTTTTCTTCTTCTTCCTGAGACTGTGTGTTGCCTCCCTCCAGCCTTACAGGACATGCTTCCCTTCCCTTGCTAAAAAAGAATAATAATCAAAAGCACCAAACAGAGGTAAAATTCTCCCCTGCGGCCAATTTATTGTTTGTTCCTCCACTACATTGATTAGAATATACTGGCTCCAAGTAGGATAGATGGAACAGATGGTCTTTGACCAGGCTTGGACCACAAACATCATTTGGCTGCTAGCAAGGACCAGGGGAGAAATCCAAACCCTTGATTCAAAAAAGTTATATTTGAACAAAATTTTGGGAGAGTTGAATGGCTGTTTGATTGGCAAAAGATTTAGTACTGCAAAAGACTCACAACTCCTCCCCCAAGAATGATCTTCCTAAATCATGCTAAGCTCTGTAATTTATTTTCAAGCCCATCAACCCCATTTCAAGCCCATTCAACAATGAAGTGCAATCCATGAACGAAAGAAAACCTTCATTAAGCAAGTCAAGGGTCCTGCTTCTGAAAATGGCTAGATAAATGCTTCAAATACTTGTCTATGGAGATCCTCAGTCATCCAAGTCAAGGTTGACCCACAAGTGCTTTCTCAAAAGGCAACTGGAGAAGAAGAACTGAAGAAGCTTCTTGGATGAGAAGCAAAACGTCTTCAAGGAAAAACAAAGGAAGTCCAGTTGCCTTTTGAAAAAGCACCGTTGGGGCTCCAAATACTTGAAATTATCCTGCTATTTGGCCCCCATCTTCTGGTAAGGTACACTTCTGCTAAACATGGACGCTCCATTCACCTAACATGACAAATAGGTGGATCTGATCCCTTTAAAACCAACTGTTTCTCCTCAACATCTGGTGTTCAAAGACCTAAAGTCAAGAACAAGAGTCGTCCTCACTTGTAATGCATCAACTTGGTTTCAACTGGCCCTCCCTGCTTCTCACACTAACGAGAGCTGAAACGGAAGGAAACTACTTTAAGTCTTGCTTTTCTTTCTCCCCCCCCCACACCCACCCACCCATGCCTCCTCCTTTACGTCCCAGCCCCCCAACTTAAATTTCACAGGCACCTGAATCTGATCACTGCTTCCTCCGTCCAGTGTAAAGTTTAGTCTGAGACAGAGCGCATACCACAACGAGTTGGGATAATATTAATGTATAGTATTCAAAG
>JANHZT010006258.1:14492-24791 GCA_032468215.1 Stegonotus admiraltiensis
CAAAGCCCCAGGGCCTGTATGTTTCATTAATTTCCTCCCCATTAAAGTAAAACGAGGATATCCTGTAGAGAATTGCAGTGAACCGTTTGGACTGCAAAACTCGTCTTGACCTTGCTAAGAAAAACACACAGACATGGGGTGGGGGAGAGAGAGAGAGAGGGAGGGAGGGAGAGAGAGAGAGAAAATGCAGCTGATGGCAAATGTGAAGCCGCCGAAATGAAATACACTCAGGCCTTGCTCACCCCCATTTACTGTAGTACTACTGTGCAAATATTTAGCTTAACGGGATAGGAAGAGCTGGGCAGCAGGCATGAAAAAATACCTACAGATTTATTTGTTTAAATCGTGAAACATTTCCCGTCATTTCTTCCCAGTGCATTCACCTCAAGCACAGTGCCTACTCTGAGAACCAAGCAGGTCAGGGACAAAGGTTATAAATGTCTACTAAAAACTATTCTTTAAAATGCAGTTTATGACGGAATTTATTTTATCATCCGTCCATCTATCGACCAGTAGGGAAGAACCAGCCACTGCCAGACAACTCAGGTACATCAAGCTCCAAGACTGAGTAAACTGCCATTTTCAAGTCAAGCTCGGCAATCAAAAATTAGCCAAGATGCTGTCGCTGTAGCAGTTTCCTCCTCGATGCTCTCCACCACCCCCCGCCCACCACCCCTAGCTTGGAGGTGTAATGGAGGCCTGCCAACTCAAAAATCTGTTTCCTTCTCTGGCTGGAGAGACCCGGAGGGCTTTACAGGGTAAGGCTGGGGCCTCCGTCAGATTTCCTTTGCATCTCAATGGTTTGTCCACAACCTGACCTCCCACTAAGATTAAGGAAAGTACCTTGTCCATTGAAAGCCCCAACTTTCAGATCCAAACGCTTCAGCTGCCAAAAATTATATTCTGAGACTACTCAGGAAATCAAGGTATTTTATTCTGGTTGTACTGATCCAGACAACGTGCCACTGTCACCAACAAACTTGTTTCTAATTAGTTCAGCATTTATTGGCATTTCTCATAACCTAGAGAAAAGAAAGAAAGCAACACCGAGCAAATGAAGCAACGGCAGTGTTCTGAAACTGGGTGCTTTTTAAAATAAGCTCCTGTTCATTGGGTTTACGCAATAGGTCAAATTCTAAACTGTAGTTTCATGCCACAGTGACTGAGTTCGTAGAACATTTAAGCTGAACTTAACAAATCATATTAAGATTACATGGATGTCTTCAGCCAATGACCCAGTTCACATAACTCACCAAGTTCTAAATGTTTAATAATTCATCACCAAATCAGCCAGACTTTACTGGCTGTTCACACAACATCCATACAACCCACTAGTACTTTCTATTAGCATTTGTACATCTTAAAGTTCCACCATATATTTTATATTATTAGTAAACTTTCCACAAAGGTAGCCTCGTTCATCTACTTGTTCTATGTTTTCCACTGTGTATTATAACTTGCTAGTGTTCATTCCATTTTCCTGTCAAACATAACTACTTTGATTTTTTAAATATATTTACTTTCAATTCAGTCTACCTAACATTTTCTGCAAATCAATCAGGTTCTCAGTCAAGAGAACCACAGACAGCATGGCTAATGAATGAAATCTGGGTACTGAAGTCCATAAACCTGAAAATTACCAAAGTTGAGAAACACTGGCCTACTTGGAGGCACAATTATATTCTTAAGAAATACTTATTTTGCAACATCTTCCAATAAAGCACAGAAAAAAATGTACCCTAAGATGTATTTCTTAGCTTCCATTTGCAAAGTACTATTGAGAGAGTCGTAAAGATGACACATGTCCTGCTAAAGTTTCTTCCCTGCTAAAATGAAGCAGCAAGCAGCAGGTGATGCTACCCAGATAGAATTTGTAATAACTGTATCAAGGGTGGTATTCAGTTACCTTCACTACCGGTTCGCAAATGTGAACGCACACGCCACCTACACGCATGCACAAAGCGTTTCGTGCATGCACAGAGGATAAAAAATGACATCAGGGCAGGTGGGTGGAGCCTCCCGCAGCCACCGCTACCAGTTCACGCGATCCGGATAGAACCGGCTGAATTGCACCACTGAACTGTATATATTTCTCGCTTCCAATAATGAGGCCTTATCTGGAATCTTCTTCTGAACCTCATTTACGTTCTTCCCCCTTTATGTTGATGTTGCTCTTCTGATCACTCTTTATTAAGACTGTGTGTCTGAATTGCATTCAGATGGCTCCTAATATTCTTGCCATCTGCTTGCTGAGACACGCAAGGAAGGATGGAGAATAAAAGAATGAAAGAACTACCAAGAAGTAGTTTTCCAAAGTAACCGTGGAACCCAGAGAAACTGTGCTGCTGTCACTCCTACCCATCCTCTCTCCTTTTCTCCTCCTGACCTGAACTTGTGTCATGAATACTTGAGAGACTGCACGTTGCGCAGCAGGACAGACTTGGGTCTGGTTTCAATTATGGCTGTTGTTTTTTTAGTTGCAGCCAGCCATTACAAGCCAATCCAAGAGGACTCTTTGCAAAGTCTTTCCAACCGGAGTTCCCACTCTCAAGTTCACCCACGAGCTGCTCTTAGAAGCAAGACTCAAAACTGAACTGTGCTTTCCCAAGAGACCCATTTATGATCACGCATACACATTTCGGAAAGAATTTTATTATGCCAATTATGATTATGCTAATTAACAAAATGAAAGTGGAAATAGATACAATAATATTAATCAACCATATTGATGAAATACTACCCTGGTTCCCTCAAAATAAGACATCCCGTGATAATAAGCCCAATCGCGCTTTTGAGCGCATGGCAATAAGGCCAAGCGCTTATTTCAGGGTTCAAAAAAAATATAAGACAGGGTCTTATTTTCGGGGGAAATGGTATTAACTTAAAATTTCATCATCATTATCATTTTAAAAGGGGAAAAGAAAAGAACTGAGGGGGTGAAATAAGATATTAACAGAACACACCCTCCCAACTTTTGATCACATCATTTGAAAGTTTTATTTTCCTTGTCTATTCACCCATAATTCAAATGTGCCATTCTAAGGTAACAGCAGAACAGGAAATAGGGAATCCTTCATATTTTGAGGTCCTTTCCTAATATTATGGTATCCCTAAAGCATCAGCCAAAGCATTTTCTAGAATTTCAATCACCATTTAAGGGAAGAACTAGATTGGCATATTAGGACCAATTAGGAAGCCAAATCCATATTACTACTCAATCTCTTTTTTTCAAGGTCAAGGTGCATGGTACATTATATCTGCAATGTGCAACTGGCTCAGTTATTTTAAAGAGCTTTACAGGAGCAAATTTCCAATCCAAATGGGGAAGCCCAAACCTTCTACAGCACACTTTATTTTGGAAATCCCCGTTCCACAAATGTCACAAAGAAATATTTAAAAATCCACTGGTGATGTCTAACTACGTCACAATACAGTTGTTCTAGTTCACTACATCTCAAGGTCTCTATGTCTCGTTATTACTGATACCATATTTTAGGTGCTACATTCTATCAAATTTTTATAGTTCTATGGCACTTCAATTGTGCAACTCTAAGCAGATTACAGTTATGCCTATGCCTATCAAAATTATCAGGTACTATCACAGAATGATAATACTGAATACTACCAGCACAAGTATAACATAAGTGCAATATTAAAAACCGTAACATTGTGTAGCATCAAGCAGTCAGATTCATCCCATCAAGTACATCTCTTTCGTCGCGCCCTTAAGACCTTTCTTTTTCAGCAAGCCGGGCTGGCCTGATTCTGTTTTAATTGTTGGGTTTTACTTGGTTTTAAATTTGAGGGATTTTAAATCTGGTTTTAAATTGTGGGCCAAATGTTTAATTTGTTTTAATCACTTTTAACTTTTGTATCTTTGTGTTTTATTTTGGCTGTGCACCGCCCTGAGTCCTTCGGGAGAAGGGCAGTATATTAATAATAATAATAATAATAATAATAATAATTTATTATTATTATTATCATCTCTGATCCTTGTCTAGCTCCCCAAGCACACATTTTTTAAAAAGCCTTAGGAATGAGGACTCAGATCTCATGTCTGGTAAGAGGACATCCCACACGAGGGGAGCTCCTGTGGAGAAGGCTCACTTCAGAGTCCCATGTTGTACCTCTTATGAGGAAACGACACTCAGCAAGCCATTTGCCACTTAGTGAGCAAATTCTACCTGGAGTAGGTGGTCCTGGAGATAGCTAGCTCCTAGGACCCACACTAAGTAAGACTTTAAAGTATCTTGAAGTGCACCCAGGAAACATGCTGGTAGACAATGCAGCTTGTTAATATGAAAGCTGATGCCCAGTGTTATTGATCTTATAAGGACAGAGCACACACAGAGGTATTAGAGTTTGGAAAACAAAGTTATCCTTGTATTCTCCCAGTAAATCTGTTACTGCTGTCCTAAATTAACCGGGCAATATGCCCTGATCATGTTGTGTCTGTCTTCACTTCAACCGCTAAGCAGGGCTAGGTTTCAAAACCTGTTGCTACCGGTTCACTTGCATGCGCAGAAGCGTCCAGCGGGTGGGCGGAGCCTCCCACATCGGGCAAACCGGTAACAACTCATCACTGCCACTACGATTATATTTTCAGAAGACAAAGTAAACCAATAACCTGTTCATAACAACAGACCCCCTTCTATAACCAACTAACCTCTGTATACTATCAATATGCAACTATGATTTAGACCATTTTTTTTGTTCTCCCAGCTATTGGATCAGTGGCTCCATCTGGATTGGAGGGTGGGAATTATATCAATTTTATTAATTTTACCCCTTTTCAATTATTACATACCTTTGACACAGTCTCAATTTGGCCTAAAAAAAGCATTACCTGATGCAGCTATCGTTATAATTAATGGCAACAAAAATAGCAAGCCAGTGTTCATGACTGCAAAGAGGAACAAAAATGAGGGGGGGGGGTATGTGTGTGTGTGTGCATGCACACCAGTGCGCGTGCATGAGGAAAATTATCTTAATTAAAATTCTCCCTTTCATCCTAGTAATTACATTCAAACAGGCAACAGCAGCAACATCGCTGCTTCTTACCATGCCAATTTTTTTTTTCTTCATTTGATCACCAGGACATCGCGCAAAATAAAATTAAATGAAATGAAAAAGGGGGAGAACGCTGCTAGGGTTAAAAAAGAAAGAGAAGGAAAGAAAGAAATATAGAAGAAAAGCAATTACTTCAGGCGGGCTGCCGGTGGAAAGAGGGGGCGAGGAAGAGAAAAGCGCCTCAAAATAGCGAGGAAGAGGAGGCAAGAGGAAATAAGGGGGCCGATAACGTGGCAGGAATGATGGAAACACCTGTAAGGCAGAGGAGAGATCGAGCAGCTATCAGCTCTGGCTGCTTTCCATATCCATTAGCTCTCGCAGCCTGCCTGGGCTTCGGGAAAGTAGGGTGTTAAGCTCTGACAACCACTGCAAGCTAATGAAAATGTACCAACGGGGCAGTCGCCGAGCTGCGATTTGATAACGAGGAAGGGGGGAACTGCGGCACGAGGCAAGGCGAAGGGAGAGAGGGAGGAGGGGGGCGGAAGAAAGAGCCGAGAGTAAATCAGTCTAATTAATGCCTTTGCTCATTTATCGAGGGCAAATGCTAATGATGCTTTTTTTTTTTTTGGTTGGTAATCGCGTTCTGCCGCAGTTTGCTGGTTCACGCTCGCTTTTTTTTTTCTTTTCCTTTCCCCCGCTCGGGTGTACCTTCCTGCGCGGGGCCGGCGGGGAGGCAATCAGGATCTGCAGCAGCGCGCAGAAGATAAAGGGCTCCGCTGGGCTCGCGCAGCCACCGGGCATATCGGCGGGAAGGGGAGACTGGGGGCCTCTCCTTGATCTTCCTGCTCTCGGGCTGCCTGCCGAGGCAAGGGATTGCCGAGGAGCGCTCACGCCTACCTCCACCGCCAAATGGCGGCTGCCCCCCCCCCCCCGCACCATCGCCCTGCTTCTGTTGTCAGGCCTATACCGAAAGCCACCCCTCTTCCCCCCACCCCCCAGCAGAGGAGAGCAAGGCAACTGCTAAAAAGCTGAGGAAACTTTCCCGCTTTGGCCCATCGCTTAGGTGGCCCTTTTAAACAACCATCCAGCGTGCCTGTCCTAACATTCCTTTTTACTTACTCTTTTCATGTATTCAAATTATGTTTATACTTTGACCTGTTATCTTATATATGCTTGATAAATAAACTTAAACAAACTCTAACTGGCCCAGAGTGCTTCAGGGCTGCTGCTGCTGCTAGTGGCCTTTGCAATGTTTGTCCAGCGCGAGTGGAAATGGTCCCAAGCACTTTCTCCTTTACAGCTGCCACATTGCCTGATTTGGCCACCACAAGCACCAGGGAGAGACCATTCAGTAGAAACATGACTGCAGCTTTGCACAACCTGTGATCCTGATGGGGCTAATTAAAGCTTCCAGCCTCTCTCTTGACTCACCCGGCTGGCAGGGTATATAGTTCAGGAGTCTGCCTCATTATCCAGGGATTGAATCTGGTTATATATTTCCATGCAATGCAATCTTGGAGATCACTGTGGTGGTATGTAAGAGCAAAAACAATCTCCCAATCCAGACATGAATGAATGTGTTCTCTGGATATGGGAGGCCTCCAAAGGAAAGAAAATCAATTGAAGAGCCACAACTGGAGCTACCAATTTATTTTTCCGTATTTTGTGTTTTTGTGAGAAAATTATGTTAAAAAACCCTTGATTTCTGTTGATGCAGAAGGCTGCTCTTCGTAGAGACACCTTTTGTCATCTGCTGCACAACTGAAATCTGTTTTCCATTTTCCTGGATACTTTTTAATACGTGTGCAAGGAAGCTACAAGAAAATATGTGCAGGGACATTTATTTGAAAAACCAGAAAGGTCATATGTGAGCATGAGATATAGAAATGGTGACAAAGAATGCTGAGATTTGCAAGGCACTATATGATCAAATGGAGAGAGAGAGAGAGATGGTGTTAGCTTATGATCAAGCTAAAACCTGGGTCACAGATGTTTTTATATTTCTTGATAATTCATCGTTAAAGGTGTGAATGGATTCCACCAGAAGGCAATGCTTTTGGGGAGTATAATTTTATTTTATAATAACTTATTCTTACTTGCAAATCAACATTTAATGCCAATGTTGGATGGCTATCCTATGTAAATTGAACCCAAATAAACTTTGGCCTATAATCTAGAGAAACAGAAGAAGTTTTGTTTAATAGGCAGCAATAACACATAAAAATCAGCCATAGGGATAGCATAATATTTGTTATAATTAATAGAAAGACAGTATTACTCTTTTTATTCATAAAAAAACAATGTGCAAAAACAAAACATTTGTAAGATCTCATATTGTGAACTACAACCAGTAAATATAATCATTGTATGATTCTGAAGATAATAAATCGCCATGGCCTGGTTTATGCATCATGCTAAGCTGTGGTTAGTTTAACCATGATTTATTGAATAAACCACAAATAGGGAGTTCACTCATGCTGAGCCATAATGTATGCTAAACCATAACTCCTGGTTTGCAAAGCACAATAGTAAATGACAAGAAAGCCATTGCATCTGGTCCAATCTGTGCCCCACAAACGTTTTGTTTTAGTTACCAAGCCCTGATCAGTTTGCTTGTCACTAACAACTGAAATAGCTGATATGAAAGTTTCACATGATCCATATCTATAGATCATTTCTTAGACGGAAAGAGGAAAGATGACCATATTGTACTTCTCACATTCTTTAAAGATAAAAAAAACAAGCACAGGGCCACTGAAGGCAGCTGACAGCAAAGGGCGATATGGCAGAACCACATAACACAGAAAGACACTTTGGTCATTTTAAGTATTGTAAACTTCCTATTTCTAGGTGATTGTTTATGCGTTGCCACTATGAAAAAGTTAAATAAACCATTAACATTTTTTTAAAAAGAGGCTGACACAGAGTAGAGGCATCTAAATGTTTTTGGCTCTGGGAAAAAGCAGATGAGAACAGAGATTTCGGTAACTTGAGAAAGAGTAAAGTTGATGTCAAACTGCAACAACATGCCACCGTTAAACCAAGAAGCAAAAAATTTAATCTAACTTTTGCTGTCTCCAGAGCAGACAGTGGCCTTGTGTGTGCAGAGAATTTTAGGAGCAAAATGGTTAATCATGCCTGCTAAGATTAAAAAAGATGGATTCATATGTGTTTTTTGTGGTCTACATATGTTTTTTGGTCACCTTTCCAAAAGCAAGCTAATCAAAATGGAATTTTAATATCTTCCTTGCTTGGCTCAGTGTTTTGACTGAGAAGATTATGGATTTGAGTGTTTCTCAAACAAAAATCCTAGCTCAGAGCACATTCACATTTTTAATTTCCCCTGAAACTTTATAATTCCTATTAAATAGGAGCCAATCAATCTAATTTCTCTCATAAGTCCTACTATGCACTATTGATCCAAGGAGATAAATCTCTGAGATACTTTACTCCTCCCCCTATAAGCTGAATAATTCCAATTCATTCTGAATGTCAGAATGCAATATGCAAGAAAATAGACTGATAACCCTACACTCTCACCACAAGGGTCACCGACGAGTAGTCTTGTCAATAAAATTGATTTTAATTCTTAATTCTATTTTGGGAATAGAATCAGAATGAAAACATGAACATTTAAAATGGCCCAGTTTTTCTTTAAAATCTGTTGTTGTTTTTCTTGAAATAAGGCTGTTTTGCCACTTTATCTTATATATGGAATACAGCTTGAACATTTGATTTCATGAAAGCATGCTTGTTGGTTACTTTCAATGATAAGTTTATAGATACCATAATTTTAAAATTCCGGAAGAATAGGTGGGCAAGACAACTTCAGCAAAGACCAGGAATAAATTCTATAGTAGTGGAAAGAAGTAGCAACTGTAAAAGAATGGAGAAGGACATGGGAAACTTTGACTTCCACTGTAGTCTTGAGACCAGCCAACTCTCAAGTAATCTGTCTCAAACACAGAGCATAATTACCGACACTGTCTGCTTGGCCCTAAAGTGAAGCATACCACAGGCACCTGTTACGTTCCAGCTAGACTATAGAGTCACAATTGTGATCTCAAAACCAATTACCCCAATCAGCTTGTGCATTTGGCATGGAAGTTGTACAACTTCCCTATCTCCCCTTTTCCTGCTTCTGTAATTACTCATACTGGTGGCTCTTTCTCTTCCATAATATTAAGTCATTACTTGATTATGTCTAGCCTTTTCCTCAGATTCATTGATCCGAGAATGAATCTGCCTCTTTTGCTGGTTAACCCAGATGAACTTCGTATATTGACTTTTAGAAATATGGCTCATTTTTATATTTTGGGCTTAGTATTTTGCATGAGTATTATGCATGGAGTTAAATGTTCATTAATGATTTTTAAAATAATGCTAATTATCGTAATGTTTTACATTATTGTCTTTTAATACTGTATTTCCTATAATGATATATGTTGTGTTTTGCAGATTATTTTAGAATAGAATAGAATAGAATAGAATAGAATAGAATAGAATAGAATAGAATAGAATAGAATAGAATTGAATTGAATTGAATTGAATTTTTTATTGGCCAAGTGTCATTGGACACGCAAGGAATTTTTTTAAAGGAAAAAGCAGGGAATAATAACTGAAGACAGTTATTTTTTGTAGAGATTAGTAAAGATCTTAGAGATTAATACCTAGAGTATTAATTTATAATGTAATAGTCACCCTCATCTGGACCACTGAAATATGTTCTACAAGAAGCTGTGAAGATCTCTCAGAAAAACATATCTGGTTCAGAAAGCAGTGGTGCAAGTAGGTTATGAATGTGACACTTCTATTTTGCATGTTGCCCCAGTTACCAATTAGTCTCTAGGAGCTGAGTTTAGGGCCTGGATATTTGCAGGACTACTTTTCTTCAATTGTTTCTGCAATCTTATAAGATCAAACAGGGTTGATATGTTCCAGGTGCCATCAACCAAATGGTGTCATCTTATGGGACCAGAAGCAGCCCTGCTATCTGGAACAGTGTCCCTCATCTCTTTCCCTAAAGCCTATATAACCCTAATCTTACTACCATTCGGCTTTTAGAATCTGGTTCTTCTGACAGGCACTCAGCCAGGGTGATTTGTGAAGCAATGGTAACATCATGTGCTTGGAGTATCAGCCTTCCTCCATGTGGTTGTCTGCTTGATTATTTGTCATTATATGACAAGAGCCTTGGTAGTACAGTGGACTAAAAACACTGTTGTTAACATCTGCTGCTTGCAATTACTGCAAGTTCAAATCTCACCAGGCTCAAGGTCGACTCAGCCT
>JANHZT010006258.1:37392-48975 GCA_032468215.1 Stegonotus admiraltiensis
TGAGAATTGAACTTGCAGTAATTGCAGGCAGCTGGAAGTTAAATACTGCCTTTTAGTAGGAGCATTAGTCTCCTACGACATTCAGGCTCTTTTATATAACATGACCAAAGAAAACTTTTATATAACATGACCAAAGAAAACAAAGGTTTGTGGCTCTCATTTCTGCCTTACTAGGAAGAACCACAGGAAACATATGGCGCCAGTTTCCAAGGACAGCAAGCAGGACTTCCTCTGCAACCAGCCAACCCCCACTGCAATCAGGGTCCTTCTGGCTACACATTGATGTAACATATATGAAAGTCCCTTCTTACAGAATTATATGCATGCCTTGTACAAATGTACCTTGATTTCTTTAACGGTGGTGATGCCTTATGGTTTTTGAGCCTCCAAGTTTCCTTTGTATGCCATCTTCCTATGGCTTTGATGCTTCATGTGTGATTCATCACATTTAATTGTTCTACTGTGTTTCCCCGAAAATAAGACAGGGTCTTATTTTCTTTTGACACACCCCCCAAATAAGGGCTTAGCCTTATTATTGGGGGGGTCTTATTATTTTGGGGGTGCAGGAGGCAGCGAGCATGGGACTGGATATCCCATCGCTGCCACCGCCTCCCCTCCCTGTTCTTCACGCCAGCCAAGCAGCCCAATACGTCCCTTCCCACCCCAATGGCAACAGCTGCTTCCCTTCCCTGCTGTCTCTTTATCAAGAGGGGTGGTAGGTGGGGCGGGGGAGAAGCGATACTCATGGAGCGAGACATGGCTCCTCTTCCTGGCATGACAGGGCTCCTGCCCTTCGCTTAGCCACCCCACCTTCTCCCCCCCTTGTTGGGCATGACAGGGCTCCAGCCTCTCACTTAGCCACCCGCCACCTTTAGGGATGCAATTTGAGGGTGGCAGGTAGGGCGGGTGAGAAGCAGGACACACGTCTTACCTTTCCAGTTCTGTCGCGTTCCTCACCATTGTATCCAGGGAAACATGCTGTAAAAGAAAGCCTTCTAGTGAGTTCAATCAAACTTCTCCAACTCGCGAGAAGGTTTTCTTTTACAGCATGTTTCCCTGGACACAACGGCGAGGAAAGTGATGGAGCTTGAAAGGTAAGATGCACTTCTTGCAGCCCAACACATCCCACTCCACCCCAATGGCAACAGCAGCCTGGCTGCTTCCTTCCCCACCATCTTTTTATCAAGAGGGGGAGCAGCAAGATGCATGTTGCGAGACGTGGCTCCCCTTGCCTTCTCACAAGTTCAATCAAACCTCTTGAACAATGTACAAGCAGTCTTCCTTGCTTAAATTGGCAAAGTGTGCCATTATGTTTGGATTTAGGGGGGTGGGGTTATGTTAAATTTTAATGGTGTAAACCAATCACCAATCAGAGTCACCGTGTGTGAGTTGGGTAGCCACATAAATGTGTTTAACAAATAAATTTCTAGTTTAAGTTGTCATTCTCAGGCAGTCAATGTGTCCAGCATTCTGAACAATTTGTATTAATTCTCTCTGCTTTCAGATTGATGTGCCATGTAACAAAGGCTTAGGTGTCCATTTTCATCTTATGTATGCTAACTTCAAATAATAAAAATAATGTGGAACAGAAAGAAAATTCTCCTTACTGTTTCTAATCTAAAATCCACCAATCAAGCTAGAAGAGATTTTATATTCATTATTCAGAGAATAGATGATCTGGCAGAGAGAATGAAAGATGCCCACAGGTGGAAGGGGCATGCCAAAGCCCAGTGAAGGGGCAGGCCTGGAGAGAGACAGATGATCCTTTCATCACTACAGTTCCAACATCTTAATATACAGCATGTCCTGATTAAAATTCCTAATTAAAGAAAGAGAACTAGCCAGCAAAACTAATGCTGTAAATTAGCAAGCTTTATGTACCAACTGAAGAAGTCTTTGTTGCTTTTTCAAAGAGCATGCTGTGTTAGCATTTGAAGTAAATGATTCTGGACAAAGCTACTGTGCCTCCCACTCTTGGTACCTATTTCAGTAACATGAGACAGATAGTTCTTTCCGAACAAATCTCTTTTGTCAGAGGGCAAGGTATCTCATAAAGCCTCCTCTTTCAGGCTGCCTAAAAACAACTCAACCACACATCAAATCAATCAGGAACAAAACCTGGATACCAGACATATTGCCCTCACTTCCAGCTTTCACTGGCTAACCATTAGTAGTCAGTGTGTGTGTGTGTGAAAAATCTAGACAGGTATCTACTTGTAAGATTTGTTATACAGATTTTTTCACTCTCCCATTGCTCCACATTTTTGACCAGGAATGAGTTTATGATAACAATTATCCCCATATCACACACCACACACACACACTTTCTCAGAGTGACATTTATGTCTTCAAATGCAACGATTAACTCAGATTTCTAGAAATTGTGACTTTATCTTGGAGCTACTTCATAGTCCCTGCTCCTGGTTGGCTTTTTTCTAGAAAGGAGCAATTAAATACATCCTGTTTGCTCAAACTGCAGTTCAGTTAAACTGTAGGAGATGGCCAAGCTGAGCCCGAGGGAGGAGTCAAACGCATCATCAGTCATGAGTCCTTTCGCTCTTGCAAGAGATCTAAATCCTTCCCACCTTGAATGCCTTCTTAATTCCCATTTATTTCCCTTGACTGCTAGTAGTTCAGATTTTGTAGAGAGGTTAAGCTTGCAATAAATCTTTATACTCATTTGAACTGCCCAAATCTCCTGGTTTCTCCAGCATTTGACACAGACATGAATAAGAAATTCTGGTTGGTTTCTCTTTTAATAAGCCAATTTGAGAGAAATTTCATGCATTCAAGGTCTTCCTTTTTTCATTTTGAAGTTTGTCAGTGGTTTCCAATGTTTCCAGAACACAGGCAAATATTATTGATTCACTACAATTATCTTTGCTATTAATTTTTGCTGGATTTTTTTGAATATAAGTGTTATGATTGGAAATCATACTGCAAAGATTGTCCCTAAATTGATAACTGGAATCACAAAATGTGATCTTCCAAAAACTGAACATTATTTTAAGAATCCCTTTGAGAGAGATGGGCAATTCAGAAATTCAATAAATTTCTGCAATGTGTGTGTGTGTGTGTGTGTGTGTGTTAATGACAGTGTAATATCATTATATTAAATAAATAATAGGGGCCAATGCACCAATGTTTATATTGTTAAAAATAATCAGTATTCATATTGATTCATATTGATATAAATATTGGAATCTGATGACCTGCTTCAGCTTTCATTACATGCCCTCTATGCACTTATTTGAAAGAATAGGTGCCATTATTTGCTTTATGAATAGAAATGTTTCTTCTCCTTCATTTCAAACTTGCACTCAAGCATTTCATGCAAATAATACCAAACACTTAAGATGGTGCCTCCAAGAGAAAGAATATAACACCTAGAGTTTCTAATGTACAGGATTAATATTACAGTACTCAGTTTAATCCATTCTTTTGTAAAAACAGACTCTTCAATGTTTTTTAATTGTATTGTAGGAAAGAGAGAAACAGAGAAATATGGACATGATGACATGAGCTCCATTTCTCTCAAAAATGAGTAAATGCGTTGCTCAGTATAATCCCCAGGACATAGCTCCCCATCTAACTAGGCAAATATCAACTGTGCTTTACATTCAGAACTTCTTCATTTATGGCTCGTGCTCAAGGAATAGAAATATTGGCAAAGGGGGGGAAATAATCCTAGATTATGCATTAAATGGGAACTTCAGGAACAGTTAGTATTTGCATCATAATTTGCTATTAGAATAATTTTTAAAATAACATTTTCTATTTCCAGAGAGAAAAACTTTAGCAATCATCATGAACAGAAACAATAGAATAAGGACATTTTTTTCACTATAAATTCACAAATGTATGGTCATAGCATGGCATCTACGGAAGGAACAAGGGGACAAATGACAAAATAGTCATGGTGTTGGCAGTGTAAACTCCATTCATTTTGTAATTGCATGTAACATCCAAGTAGTGTAAATACTCGTGGTCATAATATAAAGTGAGTTCTATTTATAGAACTCTATAAACCTAGTGAAAATTGATCAAGAGGAAGATTTTTAAACATGTTCAGAATCATTATTGCCACAGGCTGCCCAGAGCTATTGAGTTCAGGTAGTGTGCAACTGTAAATAAACCTATATACTACTAAAACTCACCTGGTTGATTGTTTGTAACTTTCAATTGGGAAAAAAGTTGCATCACAGGGCAACAATTTTTGAATCAATTTACCTTAAATGGACTAATTTACAGAAAATCATCCAAAATCCTGGATCCTTGATTCCCACAGGATTGAAGTTTGTCAAAGTTGTGGCCGCATAGTGCTGTCCACATTGCCATGTCACCACAGTCAGCCATGGTCATGTGATCATCGTTTTGAACACTCCCTGCCAGCTTGATACAAGGAAAGTCAGTAGGGAAGCTGTCCGGAAGTTGGTAGTTGCTCCCACTCCTCTTTTGCCCACCCATGATCATTCTATTTTTCTGTTTAGGTCAGGAAATATCTATGAAATGATGACTAACAGATAATGGAGTTGTCTAGTTATTATTATTAAACAATAATACATATGGCATTAAACACAGTAAAGAGGTTAACAGTGGATTCACTTCAGCATGCCCCATCGGAAATGGATAAATAGTGAAAACTTCTCCATCGGTTTGAGGCTTCTTCCTAATACAGGGGTCTGCAACCTTAAAGAGCCATTTGGACCCATTTCCCATAGAAAAGAAAACACTGGGAGCCACAAAACCTGGGTGGGTGTGGCCAACTTGATGTCACTCACTTCCACCAATCACATGACCCCCCCCAGCCACACCTACCCAGCCAGTCATTAGGGCAGAGAACCAGTTGTTAAAAACACCAGAAACCACAAAATCCTTTTGACACCTCTCTCTCTCCCTCTCTCCCCCTCCCTCTCTCTCTCTGTATCTCTCTGTCTTTGTCCTTGCCACTTCTCCCATCCCCCGCCGCCGCTCTTACCTTCCCAGGCCAGGAGTGACTGGGAGGGGAGGGTGAGGGGCAGGGCCAGCCAGTGGTGGGATCATCTGACAGGGAGCCACAGCAGAGGGCCCAAAGAGCCGCATGCTGCTCCGGAGCCACAGGTTGCTGACCCCTGTCCTAATGTATAATGCTTGCAACAACATTATTTTTTGTATTTGGTTCTGCTTATGTTTTGAGGAAAAAAACTTGTTTGTTTGCTTGCATTTGACAACCATATATGCACAGTGCATATTTCTGCATTGAGTAACTCACCTGAAAAGAAAAAGATGGGGGAATACATGCAATGTTCTTGAACTCTAATTTTCCTTTAGCAAAGATGACTATAAACATATCTGTCAGCATTTTTCTTATCTCCTACATAGTTCCCAGTTTTTGAACATGTGTTTAACTGATTTTCCTTCAGCCCCAGCAAGAATTACAACAAGAATAGAATCTTTCCTTGCTCTTTTATTGGCCCATTGCTGTAGATCCAGCATTTAGGGGCAAGTTCTTTGACATTTCCTTGTCCCCAATCTACATTTTTCTGGCATTGCGTGGGGATACCAAAAAAACTTTCTGTACAGGATTGGAATTGATTGACAGTTCTTGCCTAGAGATTCCAAATTTGCCTTCTCTTCTGATTGACAGAACATGGATACCCACTCTGTTCTAGAGTAGGATAAACTCCCACGAGATGTGGACATTTTCCTTGTGTTACTGGGATCTGTTTATTACACCTCAGAATTTGATTCTTGGAGTAGTGATTTCATTATGTGTTGATTATATGGGACGGAGAAACATTTACTGCAAATAAATAAATAAGTGTTCATTTGGATGGTTGCTACCCAAATGTAGCACTCATTCCATATTCCACATGGAAAAGAACATGAAAACGAGAATCTCAATTACCCTCCACCTTAGAAGAACAACCAAGCCCCCATGATTGTTTTATTTATATTAAAGAGTTTGCTCCACAGAAAAGAAGAGGTTTTTTTATGCGAATAAATTAATTGTGATTGGAGGGACAAGATTTCATCATTTATTTATTTATTTTGTTCTTTTAGATGGGGAAGGTCCAAAACGCTAGACAACAATGTACTGGAGGAAGGAACAATTTAATGTAAATAAATCAGTTACACATTTAGGAAGCAAGGAGGAGGGTGTGAGTTTTCTTGTATTTAATTTGAGAGGTTGGTGGGTAAGAGGAACCACTTTTTAATAAGGTGGAGGAAGGTAGGGGGGGATTTTTGCAGTGGGTGTACAAGAACAAAATGTAATAATAAGATAAATGAATGCAGCACCAGTTTCTGTATGGCAAATTTTCTCTCTGACTCCCAAGTCTTTGGAGCTAACAATACACCTGTGACAAATACACTGTACACATATTCAGGCTTGGAAAAATTAAAAAACAAGAAGGTAAGCAGTTGAGACATGCTATAACAGCATATTTTGAAATATTCAATTTTCCTAAGTTTGGAGAACATTTTGGAACCCAAAGTACGTAGTTTTGTGCTCAGAACCCTTCAAATAGGGTGGAGTGCCAGTTGCGCCCCTTTTTGGACAGAGATGCTCTTTGCACAGTCATTCATGCCCTGGTTACTTCCCGCCTGGATTACTGCAACTCCCTCTACATGGGGCTGCCCTTGAGGTGCACCCGGGGGCTCCAACTGGTCCAGAATGCGGCTGTGCAGGTGATTACGGGAGCTCCTCGTTACTCCTGTTTAACACCTCTCCTGCGCGACCTGCACTGGTTACCGGTGGTCCTCCAGATCCGCTTCAAGGTGCTGGTACTCACCTATAAAGCCCTACATGGCTTAGGACCGGGGTATTTGCAGGACCATCTCCTGCCTGCCTCCCACCGTCCTGTCCGCTCACATAGGGCTGCCTTCTTCAGGGTCCCGTCGACCAGACAATGTTGTCTGCCGACGCCCAGGGCTAGGGCATTCTCTGTGGGCACTCCCACCCTCTGGAACGAGTTACCCACTGAGCTCCAAACGGCACCTGATCTCTGCTCTTTCCGTCGAGACCTAAAGACCTGGCTATTTCAACAATTGGGCTGACTCTGGTTCTTGGGTTTTAATTATTTATTTCATTTTGATTTTAATTGGTTTTGATTGGGATTTCTCTTATTATTGTATGTTTTAACCTGTGTTCGCCGCCCTGAGTCCTTCGGGAGAAGGGCGGCATATAAATATATGGAAAATAAATAAATAAATAAATAGCCACTTCAGTTCATACACCCCATTCTGAATGGCTTTAAGAGTGACAATTAGGAGTCTGCTCTCATACCACTGTCAGTGATAACCAACACCTGACCACTCCAGCCCTTCCTTTTCCTTCACAAGTACAATCCAAGACTTGGGTTTTGTTACAAACGCAGTGCCCCCACACCCCAAGGCACCATGTTAATCACATCTTGTTTTCCAAGTGCAATTGTGGTGGCTCAGATATGGAAGAGACATCTTGCCTGGGTGGAAGGGAACTGCCACATCCTATCCTTTGATCTAACTGTATTACACTTTCAGCTGATAAGAGAACAATTTGTCCCTTGAGGATCTTGAAGGGCTCCTAGATGAGGAAGCAACTCTACTAACAGACTTGCTGTTAAATATTTAAACTAAGGGAGCTGGGCATAAAAGGTCACAATATGGCAGGATTTGGATTTCCTTTCCGTCCCAATGCTTCACTGGTAAAACTGTGGCAAAACAAAGGGTGTTCCTGGCTGTGTTATTAAAAGTCCCATTCTATTTGCTGCAAATTACTCAGTGTTACAAACACAACTAACGCTCCAGCTTAAACTTGACTGCCATGATTGCCATCAACCAGCTGGGACAAAGAGAGCTGGCAACCGAACTCTTTGGGATCAAGCTCTAAATGAAGCCAAAATAAATTCCACCAGAAGGGAGCAACTCCCTTCCTAGAAGTCTGTGGAGATTCTCAGTCATCCAGGTCATGGTTGTCACAAAGGTGGTTTTTTTTTTCAAGTGGCAACTGGACTTTCTGGTTTTTCTTTGAAGACGTTTCGCTTGTCATCCAAGAAGCTTCTTCAACTCTGACTGGATGGTGGGGAATGGAAGGATTTATACTCCTTGCAGGCAGCTGGTCATTTGCATTCTTTTAAAGAGTTGCACTTGGAGGTCTGTCTGTGCCCTCAGGGTCACCCCACCCGACCCCATTCAACAGGCACCTTCTGCAACCAAGATGCTGCATTAAGCCCTGGATATCGGCATCAATTTCTCATTTTCTGGCTTTGCTCAGTATCTGCTTCAAACCTTTTACTTTTGCAGTAATTACGGGTATTGTCTCCTGCAGCAGATGCTAGCGGTATGACATGTTCCACAACATTTAATCCTTTCCCTTGCTGCCATTCTGGAGCTTCACGGCTTAATGAAACAGAGTCAGTAGATCACAATATGACCCTGTTAATATTTTTAATGCCATTTTTACAAATTACACCATAATGCACCGATTACCAGGATGAAAGCAAAATCTCAGCTGCGTCTGTCTGGAGCCCAAATAAAAGAACATTTGAACATCTGTTCATTCTACAAATGTCTTTAAAAGCTTTGATTTTCTTGTAATCATTTGGTTCCACCATTTCACTTATTTTCTGAATGTATATCCAACAGCCTCAGGACAGTAGCCAGAGATCAGGGTAATAGTACATTATAATCAAAGTTCCTGGGTGCACTTCTGTTTTTCTTTCAGAATTAACTACTGTAGATGGGGGTGGGGGGGGCTTGGGAGGGAAGAGAGAAACGGCTTCCTCTCCTTTATTAATTCAGAGTTCATAGTGAAGTACTGAAAGAATTCAAAAGCAAAGCTGTCTTTCTAAGGCAATTTATTGTTTGTCTAGAACTATTCCCATTGCCCACAGTCCATTCTAAATGAGATTAGGTAGGGAGACACTACAAATAATACATTGAAATATGCCTAAAATGCCTTCTTTCCAGAGGTTTGCACCGTAGTACCAAATATGGCATTTTAAACATTGTCAGCTACAGGGTCTTCATTCGTATTGGGAGTAAAGTTTCCAACAGAGCCAAACAAAGCAGCGATTATTAAATCCCAGACCATCTAGAAGAGCAAAGGAGTGTGATGAAAGCAAGAAAGAAAAGTAACAGAAATAGAAAAAAAGGTTAAAGTATAAGATAAGCATCTTATACAGTAGCTTCAGCACAAAAAGATCTTGAGCATCACATGCTATAAAACGAGAGGAAGCAAACCTGAATTAACTGTTTTAACCTGCATTCATATGCATAGTTAAATAAAAACATTTGACTTCCTGAGGCAACCTCACCACACGGCAACTCGCTAAGGGACAAGAGTTACACTAATATTACAGAAATGGTGGAATAGAATCATTAAACTTGACTGTAAAAAATACAACTTTTGTAATAGAGTTGTTGAAGTCTGGAATGTTCTACCTCCGTGATGGCGAACCTATGGCATGGGTGCCACAGGTGGCATGCGGAGCCATATAGGTCGGCACGTGAGCTCAGCTCCGGCACCCACCAGAAGTCAGGAAAGACACTGTTTCCGGTCTCTGGAGGGTGGGGGGGAGGCCATTTTTGCCCTCCCCAGGCTCCTAGAAAGGCTCTGGAGCCTGGGGAGAGCAAAAAATGGGCCTACCGGGCCATCACCTGCCAAAAGCAGGGGGAGCATGGGGAGGGCACATAGAATTTGGGCACGCATGCATGTGACCCCACCACGCTCCCCCCACTTTTGGCACTCGATGGCAAAAAGGTTAGCCATCACTGTTCTACCTGATTCAGTTGTCTCAGCTACAAATTTTCAGAGTTTTAGTCACAAATTGACTTCCATGGACCTCACTTCATACTTAAGAACAGAACAGAATAACAGAGGTCTGTTATTCAGAACAGAGGGCGCGCATAAGTGCACTAATGTGCCTATCCTCCCTGTCACTGTATTTTTATATTATTCCTATTTTTGTTTCTGTTTGACAAATTATAATAAATAAAAAATAAATAAAATTTTAAACAGGATGCCAAAGGACGGACAAAATAAAACGTGAATGACAAAATTAAAATATTTTTAAAAATATTTTAAATAATTAAATTGAATTGTTGATTTGTTGCGCAGCAAGCTGGCCATGGAGAGTTGACCATGTCGATTTTTCCCGTGGTAAGTTGGCAGCGGCGAATTGGCTGTGGCAGCTTGACCATGGCAAGTTGGCCATGGTGAGTTGGCTGTGGTGAGTTGTCCCATTCTGCTTTTGTTATGTGTGAGCATCCACTCATGCTTGGAAATGTTTGGTACATTTTCTCTAGAACTTTAAAACATATATAAAAGTGAGAGGAATTGCGCTTGGACTTGGAAAGCAAATATAGCAGTAAGAAAAGAAGTAGCAGGCAAAACAATTTAGCTTTCTTGATGGAGTAGCTGAATACCTTTGTAGGCCCAATCCAACAACTGGAGAGAAACTGAGAGGTCTCAGGAAAGGGTTAGCTGTTTTGCAACCAGAGGCTTTTCTTTTGGGACTGACTGATAAAAAATTGGGAAAAATTCATGGGGTTTTTTTGGTGGGGGGACAAGGTTACTTCAGCAAAATTATTGCATTCACAATGATGGAAAGATTCAGCATTACCTATAACAGAGGAATGGATGGTGAAAATGATGGACAAAATGAGATCATTGAACAGAGAAAAGACATTATCTAAAATTCCTCCAATGCAACATTCTGCAATTTAATTGCTCAGTGGTTTTTTTTTTCAGCACTCTGCTTATGTTCAAGAGCACATCTTTTAACGAGAGCTCCTGCTGAATTTAAATCTCCAACGTTTATAAACAATTGCAGCTAATGGATTTCATACCTACTTAGCTGAATGGTGAACAGTAAATGAAAAAACAGTCTACTTTTATATTTTTATGTGGTTTGTTTTTCAGGGCCCTGAATGGCAAATCAAGCACCTATTATTCAGATTTTTACTGAAAATTTACCACTTCATATTGTCATTTTTGTATAAATGTTATGGATGAGCATACATGTGTCAGACCTTCTCTCTCCTACACTTGAAGGGGCTGTTAAGCAGGAATCCAAATTAAAGCTTCCTGACAGTCTCCATTTGAGCACATTCCAGGAAGAGCAGCCCACCGTCTCTCTGAGCAATTCTGTAATCGTTTTTCTATTATTTGTACATTGGAAGTGCTGTAAAACATACTAAGCAAATAAATTGTAAATAATAACGGAGACTGTAGTAGGGAGATTACAGTTTTAATGAAACACTGGGGGTCAGTAGAGTGTAACACACTAATTATAAGTAAAGGCTGGATGTCCAGAGTTAACATTCAGCTCAGCTCATTTATGTTGCACAGTTTATGCTACTATTTATTTTGGAATCTGCACCTGGAATACTTGATTCTCTTCAGTTCCTTCTGTCCTTATTTTATAATTGCCAGGTAGGTTAGCAACTATTTTCCACAACTAGGTTACAATTGGGTAAGGGTTTCCATGGTCAGAGACTTACATTAAGTGGGCTGGAAATTTAAACCATTGTTGCCCTAGAACCGTGATGGCAAACCTATGGCACGGGTGCCACAGGTGGCACGCGGAGCCATATTGGTGGGCACGCGAGCTCAGCTCT
>JANHZT010006262.1:0-16503 GCA_032468215.1 Stegonotus admiraltiensis
TTTGTTAAATGAATTTTGCTCCATTTTATGACCTTTCTTGCTATAGTTGTTAGGTAAATCACCGAAGTTAGTAAGACGTGACTATGGCTGCTTATTTTTATAGCATCTCCACTCGATTGCTCTAGTTCTGTGATTGGGTTAGCAGCTTTGTTGCCAGGATTATGCAAAACCATCCCACCTCTCTTGGGAACAGAAGTGTCAGAAAATCTCACAGACTTTCTGTTGAAGCCTCAGCATCTCTCCTGGGTCCACAGCCAGAGGATTAGGAAGAGTGAGGTTAACCCAACGAATTGGAGCTTTCTATATGCTGCCATCTAAGGATCATTCAGATTTCTGCAGCCCAGATACTGCAGCTCTAAGGAGGAAGGCAACTCCAAGACCCCAAGCCAAAGGGACTGAAGGACAGCACAGAGTAGAAGGAGGGAGTCTTGCTGGATTTACAACATTAAATAACCCAATAACACGTCCTTTGGCATCAAATAGGCTCCATGCTCTACCCGATTTTAATATTTTTTAGCACTCTACAAAACAAAAATAAACTTTTCCCCCTAGAACATTTGAGCCCCCCCCCCCCGAACATTTATAGAAGAGAAACATGGCCAGCTACAGTTCAATATTTGTCGTGAAGTCATACTCATCTGTGCAGAAAAAGGAAAAAATAAAGGTAAACCAAGCTGACATCTTATGTCTAAGATGGCAAGCAACAACTCACTGTTTTCCTTCTGGCCATGCACAAACAGCCAGATGTTTTGTGGGTGTTTTTGTGACATTTTCCTAGATTCCAAATGGACAGATGGACCCAAAAGAAATTGTGGATCTCCACCTTAAGTAGCGAGAACTGCTGGAAGTGAAACCCTTTGGCTATATGTGTAATCCCAACCATTGTGGAAGTTAAACATGACAAAGAGTTTTCATAGTATTTCAGCTAAATCATACAGCATGCTTGGCTAAAGCAGGCCTTGCAATTTATAATCCAGAGTGTTGTGGAATTTGCCAGTGTCATAGCATACTCTGTGAACAAAAGCCTCCTCTGAAGCCATTTCTATGTGTTTTCTTGAGAGACGCTGTGGGGAAAGCAAAGAAAATCAATCTGGGGAGGGTTTTTGTTCCACTGGAAAATTGACCAGAAGATATTGTACAATAGAGGATATCTGGCTAAGACTGAGTTGTGAAAATGACAACAGAAAGAACTAAATATCAGGGGACAAAGAAAAGTGCCACCCCACTCCAATCCTGCCTTTCTTCAAAGCAGTGAGCAGTGAAAAAGAGCCAGTGTCTTTTGTGAAGGAACGTTGCTTCCAACCGATTTGATTCCCAAACAGAAGCCTGGAGTAAAGAACAAGCATTGCACTAATGGACAATGCAGGGCACAATTTCGGCCATTAAAAGGATTCCCTGCAGCTATGAGGCTGTGCCTTGTGTCCAAGTTTTAAATATGGCACATGAAGAAATGCTTCCTAAAAGAAATGGTCCCTCCAAGTGTCCAAATCCAAAAAGGATTTGGCATCCGCCTCCCATGTGGGAAAAGCATTGGCCACATGTGGCAGAGATCACCGTGGGTAAGCTGGAGGCTGGCTGGGTAACTGCAGCCAGCTTGATCAGAGTGTTAGAAGAGATGTTAAAGAGGCAAGGGCTTTACCCTAGTCAGCAGAGATAATTATAGTCCAATTATAATTATTGATTCTGACGCATAGGTGCTAACCAGTGTTTCTCAGTCTTGGCTGCTTGAAGATGTGTGAACTCAACTCCCAGAATTTTCCAGCCAGCATGGTTGGCTGAGGAATTCTGGGAGTTGAAGTCCACACATCTTCAAGTGGACAAGGTTGAGAAACATTGCTCTTGATATAGATCCTTCCTCAGGCACTATGAGGAACTGGTCAAGAGGATTAAAACCCAATGAGGTGAAATGCTTAGCTGCCCAAAGTAAAGAAGGCTGCCCTAAGACCACAAAAGACCTGTGAGTAGACAAGAGATATGTCAATGCTAAAGATGCAGGGGGCTTGAGGTTAGTTTGAGTGCTGTATTGTATGGAAAAAGAAATCTACATTTATGGAATGGACCTACCTGGACAGATCTGATTGAGCTGGGAACTTAACTGGCCTAATTAATTCTGAATCATAATGGAAGAAAAAGAGTACAGCACAGATCAGAACAACCTAGCCAGGACACAAATCATGAAGCTACACTAGTACTGTCTGTTGTTGATGTTTGAACATCAACATTCTGTTGATGTTCAAAACGGAAATGTATGAGCTTTCATACAAAGGGATGCCCATGGGATCCCCACTATCAGGAGTCATTGTAGAAATTGTCCTGTGCAAACTAGAACACCATGCATTTCAAAAAGAGTTGTGTCAGAACACTGTATGTTAGGGTGAGAACCCACTATAGTACCCAGCAAGCTAAACAACTGGAGAGCAGGTACCTATGTGAACAATTCAGGCAGAATGGGTGCCAACAAGCATTTATTACAAAATGCCTGAGCAACACGCAAGGGAGAGGAAGGAAGGAAGAAGGCATAAGACCATGTATATATGGCACACCTTGTCATACATCAAAAACATTTCAGAAGCAGTAGAACACAGCTTCTGACATCTGCAAGTGGGCATCGCACACTTCCCAGAGGCTAGCATCCGAGGACAAATCATGAATTGCAAAGATCATTTGGAGGTGGGAGATACTTCTAATGTAATCCCTGCATAGATTGTCCCTGTGACTATGTAGGACAGATGGGGAGGAAGCTAACCACCAGATTGCAAGAGCACAAGTGAATGGTCAGACGAGGTGACCTGAACTCATTGGTAGCCTCTCATTGCAATGAACAAGGACATACATTCATTTCACAGCTACTAAGTGTGAAATTAAGGTACAAAGATAGCCAGGGAAATGATTGAAGCCTGGGAAACAGACCCCTTGTCAGTCAACAGGAGTGCTGATTTACCACCAGCTTATCAGGTACTTAAGAGCCGAGGACTTGGCTGCACAAAGAAACAACAGCCAACGACTGACCAGCCATCAAGACTCCAATCAACAAATAAAAACCCACACACAACCAGGCACCACATAAATACTACGCCTAGAATAGCTCAAAGCACACATTCTGTTAGAGAGAAGTACCCTGAGGACGGGCTCAAGCAAAAAGACTGAAAACTTAGAAGACTAAATCTCTGGTCCTGGTGACTGACCCAGATTGGATCCTGTGATATGCAAGTATCTCAATAACTGAGCATGATTGCAAAAATGCATCAGATTTGGCACCCTGATTTGCAAAATAAGGAGAGATGCAGCCTTCCATTTTGCCAGTTTGCAGTTGCAGGCAACTCTAAAGTATCCACCTCAAAATATTATCAATGGTTTGTCCAGTTATCATTGGATTTTAGTGGATGCACTCCTATCACCCAGTCATTCCTGTATGCTGATGGGAGGGTTGGTTTGCAACACATTTTATCCAGCTAATTCCTTGCGATCCTAAGTACCGTATTTTTCGGACTATAAGATGCTCCGGACCATAAGATGCACAGTAGCTTTAGAGGAGAAAAACAAGAAAAAAAATCTGCCTCTGCCTCCCAGCATCCATCCAGTATTCATCTGGCTAGCATCCTTGTCGCAAACAGCAACAGCCTGGTCAGTTTCAGCATGTTATTGCAGCTCCAGCACATGGCTCGTCAGGGCTCTGCTCTGTTGTGCCCACCACTGGTCAACTGAGCTGAGCTGCTGCTGCTGCTGCTGGGGAACGCTGGAGCCTTTGCTGCCAAGCAGCTAATTGGTGATTGGATTTGGCTCCCGGAATACTGCCAATCAATTTTTCTAGGCAGTGGGGATCACAGCCACCACCACAGCCTGTTTGCCACCACCCATTTGCGAATGCCGCCATCCATTTGCCAGCTCCCATTTGCCACTGCTATGGCCCGTTCACTGTGGCCCATTCGCTGCGGCCTGTTCACTGCCGCTGCGGCTCATTCGCTGTTGCCCATTCACCGCCACTATGGCCCATTTGCTGCGGCCTATTCGCAACCACCGCAGCAATAGGCAGCAGCAATCCCCGCCACCTAAAACAGCTGATTGGCGCCACACCAATCCCTCTCTCCCCCGCCACAATATTCGCTCTATAAGAGGCACAGATATTTCCACCCACTTTTTCGGGGTGTGTGTGTGTGTGTGTGTGTGCATATTATAGTCCAAAAAATACGGTATATCAAAATTGTTCAAAATGCACAAATAAATTTAAAGAGATGTTTGGGAAGCAAATTTGTTTTTACAAAGTTATTACTACTGATCTTACCATGTGATACTCATGATTCACTTAACAACTGTGTTATTAACTGCAGTGATTCACTTAACAACTGTGACAAGAAAACTTGTAAAATAGGGCAAAACTTAACAACTGTCTTGCTTAGCAATGGAAATTTTGGGCTCAATTATGGTTGTAAATTGTGTGTATTGTGTATCATATCGGGAGACAATAATCTAATGTAGATTATTTGTTGTAACAAAGTGTTTTACGATATTTGATATTTAATTATGATATTGCCATCATGAATTTCCCCAGTTGTCCCAAAGGTGCTTTTCAAAAGGCAACTGGACTTTCTTGTTTTTTTCTTTGAAAATTTTCCCTTCTCATCCAAGCAGCTTCTTCAATTCTTGGCTTGGTTGAACTGAAGAAGCTTCTTGGATAAGAAGGAAAAGGTTTTCAAAGGAAAAAGTTCAGTTGCCTTTTGAAAAGCAGCTGTGGGACAGCCCTGACCTGGATGATTGAGAATCATGTCCTGTGTTTCCCCAAAAATAAGACCCTGTCTTATATTTTTATGAACCCTGAAATAAGTGCTTGCCCTTATTGCCATGCGCTCAAAAGCCCAATTGGGCTGATTATCAGAGGATGTCTTATTTTGGGGGAAACAGGATGTGTATTTATTCAAGTAGTATGGCTGCCCATCTTGACAAGTGTCAAGGTTAAAATAAATTTAAAACAATTCCCATCACAAATACAAAAACTAAAATGCACAACAGCCAAGAAAGATATCACAACTGGCAATCACTAGCAGAGCATGGACCTGGGACCCTTAACGTGCTTGGGGACCTTGGCCAGACCCAGGTCTTTAGGGCCTTATGAAAGGCTATCAGGGTCAGAGCCTTCTACTCAATCAATAAAGATGATTAGGGGGTAGAAGCTAAATCATACGAAGACCGGTTGCAGGAATTGGGTATGTCTAGTGAAAAGAAGGATTAGAGGTGACATGATAGCAGTCTTCCAATATTTGAGGGGCTGCCACAAAGAAGTGAGAGTCAACCTATTCTCCAAAGCACTAGAAGGTAAGCAAGAAGCAATGTATGGAAACTAAACAAGAAGGGAAGCAACCTAGAATTAAGGAGAAATTTCCTGAGAGTTAGAACGATTAATTAGTGCAATGACTTGCCTCCAGAAGTTGTGGGTACTCTATCACTGGAGGCTTTTAAGAAGAGATTGAACAACCACTTGTCTGAAATGGTATAGGGTCTCCTGGTTGGGTAAGGGGCTGGACTGGAAGACCTCCAACTTCCCTTCCAACTCTATTATTCTGTTCTGTTATTCTTTCCATGATCACGTGTATCCATCCCGTTAAGCCCAAAGAAAGTCCTGAATGGTATAGGATCTCCTGCCACTGGCAGGGGGGTTGGACTAGAAGACCTCCAAGCAGGGGCAAAATCCAGCAGGTTCTGACAGGTTCTGGAGAACCAGTAGTGGAAATTTTGAGCAGTTCAGAGAACCAGCAAATGCCACCTCTGGCCGGCCCTAGAGTGGGGTGGGAATGGAGGTTTTGCAATATCCTTCCTTCAGGAGTGGGGAGGGAATGGGCATTTTGCAGTATCTTTCCCCTTGAGTGGGGTGGGAATGGAGATTTTGCAGTATCCTTCCCCTGCCACGCCCACCAAGCCACACCCGCAGAACCGGTAGTAAAAAAATTTGGATTTCACCACTGCCTCCAAGGTCCCTTCCAACCCTATGGAGAATGGTCCACATGGTGGACACTACAGCAGAAAAGGCATGCCTCCTGGGCCTCGGCAACCAGCCTTCTGAGGACTGGACCAAGAGCACTGCCATCCTGGCACAGTGGGGAAAGACAGTGTTTCTCAACCCTGACAACTTATAAATGTGTGAACCTGGACTCCCAGGATCCTCCAACCAAGGTTGAGGAAGACTGCTCCAAGAGCTCACTTTATCCTCGGTGATTTCTTTCTTTTATTTCCAGAGCAACTGCTCACAAAGTAGATGGGGTTAAGAATGAGAGAATGACCCATAATCAGCCAATGAGACTCCATGACTGAAGGTGGAATTGCACCTGCCTCTTTCGTTGGAACCATGTTATCCCATTGGCCCTCAGTTTGACCAGTTCTCTAGATTTTAACACAAAAAGAGAAGAAAAGCAGCCCTGTTTAAAAGTATGAGTGTACCTGCCCCCTTCTCAGTTGCTTTTGTGGCCCTGCAGAACTTGGGACATTTAGAGAGCGCAAAGCAGCACTCTGCAGAGAAGTCACCTCCCTCCCTCCCTCCACTAGGAGGATGGTTGGAGGTGCTTGTGGGACCTTCAGGAAATCCTGATCTGTGACCTCTTTCCTTCCCTCAGGGGTGATTGCCCTGTTCTGCAGGCAGTACGACATCATCAAAGACAACGAACCAAACAACAATAAGGAGAAAGCCAAGAACACATCAGAAAACAGCACCCCAGAACACCAGAGTGGGGGCCTCCTGCGTAGTAAGGTGAGGAGGAGGGTAGGGAGGGATGGGCACACACAAGGCAACTGGTATTTCCCAATAGAGCCTCTGGAAAATTCAATTTCTATCCTCCCGCCCTCCATCATCCTTCATCGAAAGAGGGGTGGAGTCACACATGGGTTACAGCCAGAGGCAGCATATATAGGGCAAGAGTCCCAAAACATCCTGAGGCTTTCCCCATTGGCATCCTTAGCAGAACCCAGCATTTGCTGTGGCTATAAGAAGAACTTCCAGCATTTGGAAGAGGTCTCCTCTTTCCTTTCTGAATTCTTCTCTGTGGCTTGTTTTGCAGGCCAGAAAGGTTGCATAGTCATAAAGTGAGGTTAGGCCAATTCCACGGGCCGAGATAAAAATGAGAATGCCAGCCTATTGGAGACATGTGTGAGTTACTAATCATGAAAATCTCCCATTCTGCTGTATCATACACCCCATGAAACCCTTTTTATAGTATACAGTTAACTTTTTAATAAATGCAAGATGTCCAAATGCAGGTTAGCTGCTCCTAACCATTGCAGTTATCCAAGAAAACAGAACAAAATGTATCGCCTGAAGAACCATCCTAACTGTTCTAGGAAGTCTTCTCTTAGCCTCTTGTTTAACTACCCCAGGGAAAACCTGTTCCCATAATTCCATCTCCAAAGTGGGACTTATATCACCTTCCCCTCTGCCCTGTGCACCAGCTTTCCTTGCCCCACCCAGCCAGAAAAGGCTGCACAGGGGATGAAGAAGGAATGATGTGCCCGCTACTGCTGGGTTTCCTTGTGGCAGTCCCTGCCCAGGCCCTGGCAGGAAACCCACAGTTGCAGGGCAGCAGATTCTGTGATGCTAAGAGAGGGGAAGGGGGCTCTGGCCTAAGCAAGTGGTGGCAGCAGTTCAGCAGGCCTGGCTGGGCACTGGTGGAACTGCAAGAAGCCACTAGTCCAGAGCACCCATTAAAAAGTCTTAAGGAAGTGTGAGATTTTAAAACATCCAAAATTTATACTCACTAATTCAACAGACAATTCTGATGTACAAACAAAGAAAGTTTATTAAATTGCGTTCACAAAGGCAAGCCTCCACATTCCTTCCCAATTTGGATTGAGATTGTGAAGTGTGCTTTTCAAGTTTCACACCATGCATTTATACATTTCCACACAATATACGTCATGCCTAAGATCCCTTACATTCTGTGTTCATGACAAATGTCATTACCCCTGCCTTATAACAACAGGATCTATCTTATCTTGTCTTTTACCATTTGTCTGGAGTGTGGGCTTACTTCCTTGAACATTCAGATCGAGCTGACACACAATGATTAGCTCTTTATCATTGGTGGTTTTTATTTGGCCTTGCTATTGAAGCTTGCAGTAAGCGTTATTGACTTAAAGTATTTTATAATTCTTCTGATACATTTTATAAAAGAGTATCTTTCCATCCATTCTCACAGAAGGAGGATAGGACCAGGAGCTACATTTTTACAAATAAATTCACCTACGGTGTGACAATAAGTAAGAGCATGTTAGTTGTGCATCACCAAGGTAGGCATTATCTGCCAGCTGCAGCTCAGCAGCATTTTGAAGACTACAGAAATACTTGACTTTCTTAAAAACATTTATTTAGCAACTGAGATTACAACAGAACTGAAAAAAGTGACTTACAACCAGTCCTCATACTTACAACATTCCCAATTGCAGCTGCTAAACAAGGGCATCTTCTTGTGCAAATGCCCTGAATCTTTCTGTCTAGGCAACACTCACAATAAAAGCAACCAGGTGCCCTAAAAGCTCTTCATTATTGCAGCTAAAAATGAATAAATAAAATGTCAAGTATTCCAAGGTTCACTACAAAGTTTAATATGGGGGACCTGATTCATTTTGATTCCTCCTGTGATAGAGGGAGCTGGAGTTTCCCAAAGCAGGAAGGCCGATTATGTCAACAACCTGGCACTGATCCAAGCCAAATATTAAATGATGGAGGAGTGTAGAGAGACCCGATTCAGGAAGCTGCACTCTGGATTGACAGAGGCCATCTACTTCATCCCTGGATGGCCTGATCCAGCCATGCTGTGTTGAACATCTGGGGCAGGGACTGCTAGATCCAAGTCAGGGGACCTCTGTGAGTGTTCTTTATGCACAGAGACACCTCCCTAAGAGTGTAGCTTTAAGGTGTATTCAGGTACCTGGATACAGCCCTTACACTAAGTCCTCCCATCAATGTATTTTGGAAGAAGAAACCCTGAGCAATGAGAGTTGGACTTCTTTCTAGCCATGCACTCAACTGACTTAACACTTTTGGTAGACACATTCTAGTTCAGGAGTGTCCAACACTGGCAACTTTAAGACCCGGACTTCAACTCCCAGAATTCCCCAGCAAGTCTTAAAGTTGCTGAGCTTGGACACCCCTGATGTAGACTGTCCTAAGGCACAATGTCTTGACATTTAACATTGTATTCCTTTTCTCTCTTCCAGTTTCCAAAAAACAAGCCCTCAGTGAACATCATTGAAGCATGACAGCTGATGGATAAGGCTGCACCTCTTTTCACCTTCCTCTCTTCATTTTCCTCTCCAAGATCTGGCAGCCAAGAGGTGAAATACTATTAGACTTCCTGCTCAACTGGCTCAGTTAAAACCTCCCCATTTTTGCAGTGGGAAAAAGAAAGTCTGACAAAACTTTGCAAAATGAAGAGAAAGGCTCTGCAAGGAAAACAGCCTAATGGGAATGTTTCCATGAAACTGTCCAAAAACCCAGGGCCAGTCTTCAATAACAGAACTAGCTTAGATCTCCCCAACTCCATGCCTTTCAGATGTATTGAGCGATAACTCCCCTAATCTCCAGCAGGTATGACCTTTGTGTCTGGGGATTATGGGAGATGAAATCCACACATTTGAAGGGGACCTGAATAGGGAAAACTGAATTACATTTGCTGCCAGAGATAATAAGATGTTATATGTCTCTACCTTGTCCCACATCCAACTCCTGGAAAATAGTCCACCTTGTTGCTATTTTGCTTTTTGGCTACCATGGTTAAATTTTTAAGGACGACATGCTATCCTGTATTTCAGGCATCACTGCCTTAGTCTCTCCTTCTGGTGGTAATATTGGAGACACTTTTCCTTGGACTAAACAAAACGTTTGGCTTCACGATGAATTCCATTGCAGGATCTTGTTCTTTGTGCATCCAGCACTTATAACTGTTTGGAGGCATTCAATGTTCTTTCTTTAAAACAAAACAAAAACAAATCAGAAGCACATGACATTTTCCACCTGGGTTCTCAGGGCTCCATTAGTTGCTGTTGCTGCTTTCAGATTATTTTGAACAGTTGTGTAAATCATCTTATTCTCACAATCTGTGGGATAATCAACACAGAATGCAAAAAAGATAAAGATAAAGATGTTCCAGGTTTCAGAACAATGATGTTTGAGAGCACCTTACAGAAGAACTGAACTGAACACATGCTGTTTTCTCCTCTTAAATAGGGAGAGGATAATATCCCACCTCTGTTGCAAATATATGGATTTTATATCCCCTTAATTTTTTCAAAAATGTCTTTGCAATTATAGTTTAGGGTAGTTCTGAAAATTATACAATCAGATGATTCATCAAATCAGGTTAAAGAGAGGAGGGTCTCACTTACTATCGTGTTTCTTAGGAGAATAGCCAAAGGGGTGTTTCATAGGAATCCATAATAAGCACTTCCTGTTTGGCCCCAACAGTTAATCCTCTATTTTGCACACTCAGAATATCAGTTATCAGTTTTATGAAACAATCCAAGATAAGGGCAGTAAGTGTCTGCCATTAAATGTTTTAGTCCCCTTTTTGGGGGGTGGCCACGATCACAATTCATGCCCTATTAATAATCTTTTAGCAAAAAAGCATTTGCATTTGCCTATTTTAAACTTACTGTTTTCTTGGCTGGACCTAAATTTTAGGGCAAGTAAAAAAAGTAAACAATTACTTGGTCAGAAAACTGGAACTGAGGCCTTACCTAGCCAGTTCCCAGGCTCCTCAGACAGATCACCCTTTCTACTATTCCTTTTCAGTGGGGTCTGGTGTGATACATCCATAATTGTGTGCCAAGCAATTGCAATCTGGTCTATGAAAAGTGTTAATCCTTGCAGGTTCTCCAATTTAATATTAAGAGCATTGCATATGAGTAGCTGGCACCAATAAGAGTTCTTGCATTCCTGAAATCATTCCCCAACTGTGTTTGAATGCTCAGTTGGGGAAGAAAAGATCTCAGATTAAGGGTCTCTGACAATTTGCCATGGCCATCTCACCATAGAACAATTTGCTGCGGGACCAGAATTACATTAATATCAAAGAAATGGTGGAATAGAATCATTAAATAGACAATGCAAAAGGAGGGACAGAATGAAATGTGAATGGCAAAAATTAAAATAATTTTTATTTATTTTTAAATAATTAAATAGAAGTGTTAAATTGTCCCACAGAGAGTTGGCGGTGGCAAGTTGTCAGGTTCCCCTGATTAATGCAGGGTGAGAAGGAGGCTTTATAAGTGAAATGTCACTTTAACTTTCCTGCAAGCACTCAAGAAAAGCAGCCCTTGGAATGTTAATGGATGTTGTTTGAGGGAGGGGATTCAAGAACTGGATTTGAAGTAGATTTACAAAATTGTGAATTTTGTTAGTGCTGCCTTCACCTGCCTTATTAGCAAGACATATTTTTTTAATTAGTTAAACTTTACTGCTGTAAGATCAAAATGCGGGGGGAATCTTTTCAATTCATGTATTTATGCCCTGTCTTTCTTTTCTCAGTGCAGCCTTGCAATCTGCCAGACCTGTGAAGGATGAGGCCAGGCTGGGTCTTGTGCCTGGGTTAGGACAGGAACTAATTTCCTACATTCAAAGTCCACCATGCTGGTTACTCCATGACAGAAACCCACAAACTGAGCCAAATCAGGGTATAGTGGATGAAAGAGCAAGCTCAAACTGCCTCCTTCCAGGTCTTGATATAGCTCTTGCTACATATGCAATTGCAGTTGAAGTCTTAAAAATGTATTTCTTTTCATTCTATTTGAAAATCACTACAGCTTTGCCCCAAAACACAGGCAACCTCCACCTTCCAAGCCTACTGTCTTTGTAGATTGCAATTTCCATCATCCCCTGTAACCCAGCTTATTTGGAAGATGTCAAGTCTGTCCAATGACTGGCAGAGTTTCTTCATCAAAGTGTGTAGATAATCTTAGCCTTCCATACAGTGGTGCCGTTTAGAATTTTCAATATCTCTGCATAGATATGAGCTAATACATGAACTTTTCTCCGCTCAAGTCCTGAAACTAGATAAAGAGAATCCATTCCACCAAATGAGTCAAAAATTATATTTGTTCATGCACTTATTGAGAAAAATGATCCAAAGCTGGGGTGAAATGCTCCTGGTTCGGACCAGATCGCCTGATCCGGTAGCGATGGCGGCAGGTGATTCAGAGAACCGGTAGCAAAAATCCCTGCACACACACCCCATGCCCAGCTGAGCAGCGCAATCATCAGAGGCTTTTTTTTTTTACTTTTAAAAGCATTTTTCTACAACCTCTTCAGCCCCGAAAAAATGCTTTTAAAAGTTTTTTTAAAAAAAACTCTGATGATCGCACAGCTCGTGGGATTGTCAGAGGCTTTTAAAAGCATTTTTTCTACAACTTCCTTGGCCAAAGAGGTTGTAGAAAAAAAATGCTTTTAAAAGCCTCTGACGATCCCAGCTGAGTGGCCTGATCATCAGAGGCTTTTAAAAGCATTTTTTTCTGCAGCCTTTTCGGCTGAAGAGGTTGTAGAAAAAATGCTTTTAAAAGAAAAAAAAAGTTGGCCACGCCCACCCAGTCACATTACCCCACCACCACCAAGCCACACCCACAGAACCGATAGTAACAAATTTTACATTTTACCACTGATCCAAAGCTACATATTTATGTGTAGCAAAAGTAGGCAAACCTTTGCTTTCAATAACTGGTGTGCCTGCCTTAGGTAGCAGTAACTGCAACTAAGCATTCCATGTTTTAGGTCATTCTTATGCAGAAATATGTTGAAAATTCAAGGGAGTTTGCAACTGTTTTTCTGCCCTACAGCAGCTAAAAACAGATCCCTGCATGAAGGGCTGCACAAAGAACAGGCAGCCCATTAAGAAAGGAATTGCCCTTCCTCACCAGGTGTGGGCATGCTGCTCCCTGAAGCCATTCCCTTGTATTGGGGGAAAAGTTGGATTTTCTCCTCTTCCTTCCAAAACGATGATGTGAAGCAGGTTTGAAGCCATCTCTGTGAATCTCGGTAGGTAAAAATAAATCAGCCCCACATTTCCAGGCCCCCATTTTAAAGAAGGCTAGGAGACCCAACGCTGCTCATTAATTGTGGAGCATAAGTTGTGTTCCAGAGAACCTATACACAAACTAATTATTTTTTCCAGCATTATTTAAAGCTGCTTCCATGCTGCTCCAAACAGCTGGTTCTTCCATTCCATACTAATATAGCCCTGGGTTTATAGTATGTTCCTTTGCTAAAAGCACAAGTGGCAGAGAATATGAAATGCTGAGATGGTGAGATCTTCGGCTAAATTTTATCTCAGACTCAGACTTGGTGCTCACTTTATATGTTCCCTTGAGCCATAATGCCATTTGTTAAGTTTTGACCTATTGTAATGAGAACTCCAGCAATACGGTTTAATGCACTGTATGAATCTGCTCACTTTACTTAAGATGCTCTCCTATCTCAGTGGGAAGGTGAATCCTGATGTACCGGATGCCAATGGACAGGGAGGAATGGTTGAAGAAATACTTCCTGACCTCCTTCAGGAACAGGTGACTGATCAGTGCTGGACATTGACAGGACATCATAATCCAACAGGGCTCTTTTTTTAATAGTAATGTTATTAAAGGTTGTATTTACAAAGGGAAGCTACTACAAACTAAAAAAGTATAAAAATAAAAGAATGGAAGGCGCAGAAAAGAAAAAATAGAGAAATAGAAAAGAAAGAAAAAATAAAGGAGAATTTTGTAAAAAAGAATATATATATATAAAGTGGGTTCTCCCTTCATCACAAGTATAAACAATTTTAGTAACTTATCACCTCCTCTTAGAAGGCAACAAATGTTACTTTCCCACTGAAGGGGTACCTATTGATCTACTTACATTTACATGTTTTCAAACTGCTAGGTAGAACAGATGCTCACCCGTCATGCAGTATTTGGGTCTCAAATGGCCAACCTCCTGATTGGCAAGCCCCACATCTTAACTACTAGGCCACGGTGCCCCACAAACCCCATCTCTTATCTATAAACAAATTGATAAAGCCTCATCATTTCAGTTCTGTCAGCAAAAGTCAATTAAAGATTACCAGAGATAATGGCGCATCTATTTTAACCTTGATTAAATAAATTAGCTTTGTATTCCTTCTAACAATCCTAATCTTTATTTCATCAAATAATGTTATAGAGTTTGATTTCTTTTTCTTTTTTCTTTTCCCTTTTTAAAAAAAATCTTCAAAATGTTAACAAACCTCTTTTGTAAGTCTAAAATAAGAAAATAACCCAGAAAAAAATTCCAATAAACCCCCTGGTTTATTGTTTGTACTTGCCTTTTAATTATTACAACATCAGCCAGTTTCTTTTGTATGATCAATATATCTTATTCCATATCATTCTTGTAGCCTGTCATTTGTTACATTGACTTTCAACTCAGTCTTCACCTTGTCAGGTAAAACTTGTTCTTCTTCTATAACATCTTTTAGATGTCTTTCCATAGAGGCAGGCGTCACTGCTGACATTATTAATTTATGAATCCATTCTTCAAAAATATCCTTCAGTGTGTCTAATATTAGTATACTGCTCAAGTCTGTGATTATTAGAGTTTATGTGTTCTTTAATTGTAATCTTTAGTTCCCTCTAATGTCCAATTATTAAAATTATATATATCTAACAAAACAAAAGCATTTTCCCACAAGGATTCCTTTCAATTCCAAAATCTTAATTCAAATTTATCTGGACCCTTAGCCTGTTTATAACTTTATAAAATCAGCATTTTAATCTCCTTTTTGCTGTTTATCCCCCTCCTCAAAATACTTTCTTAAATTTGTCTTTAAAATCTCTTTTACCAAGAATTTATTTAGTACCATTTATTAAATTTCTACACAGCCCATTTCATCACCTAAGTGACTTTGGGGAGTTTACAACAACAATTGAAGGGAAACTTAGCAGGTGCTGTCAAACTTGTCAATGCAAAGGTTCTTAATAGCTGAAAAGTAGGTAAATTTAGTGTTCTTTTAAAGGTGCTGACCATGGTTTGAACAAGTTGGCTCATCTCTCAGGGAAGGGTCTGCTATCTTGTGATTTCCTCACAAGCATTTGTGGGCAATCCCAAATCCAGAGAATCCTTGTTTAGAGAGGTACAAAGAGCTGGCCCACTCAGGGCTCTGTTCCTCATGGTGGTCGTGTCACACAATATTTCGTGGATCTCTCTTCGGTCTGCCATTTCTTTCTCCAGATGTCCCAGCATGGCACTTTTTAGGCTTCTCTAACCTTTCCTTTTAACTTTCTTATATGGATTTCCTCAAGTAAATTGCTCTGATACACCACACAGAAGAGGCTATAGTGCTAGATAGTGTCAGTAGAGATGGTTTCATGATAACATGTGAAATATCTTCATAATGAAACTCTCATGACAGCATTTCTGTCTTGGCCAGTTTTCAGCTATGGGAGTCACATCCAGAGGATCCTAATGAGCAAAGCAGCATCACTTTTGTAGGTAACTAAAATAGTGAGTCAAGCTTGAGACATAGCTTTCCCTACTCCTCATGCTCCTATGCTGGCCATGTCAGATGGCCCTTCTGAGTTGCAATTCCAAGATGCCTGGAGAGCACCAGATTGAGGGAGTCTCTTTTGAAATGAGGTCCTACTGCATCAAATTCCAAACAAGGTACCAGCATTTATGGGGCAACCCATTACACGCTTTGCTCTGTCCAGCACTCACCAAAAAGGAGGCTCAGAACAAGTTGTTCGGCTTGGGACATAGTTGTTACCTGTGATAACAATTTAAGCAATAAACCATATTTTTAAAAATACATTGAAAGGGTGATCTCATTTGAATGGAAATACGTATCAGTTATTAAAAAGGTCACTTGTCCCCAAGCTGGACTTAGGAAAGCATGCTCTAGCAGGGTTTAAATAACTATAGGGGAAGGAATTATTCTTAGCAATTATTCTAAACCAGAGGTGGTATTCAACAGGTTCTGACCAGTTCTGGAGAACCAGTGGTGGAAATTTTGAGTAGTTCAGAGAAACAGTAAATACCACCTCTGACTGGTCCCGCCCCCATCTATTCTCTGTGTCCCGAGTCCCAGCGGATTGGGAGGAAATGGGGATTTTGCAGTAGCCTTCCCCTGGAGTGGGGAGGGAATGGTGATTTTAAAGTATCCTTCCCCTACCACACCCAAGCCACGCCCACCAAACCATGCCACACCCACCAAGCTATGCCCACAGAACCGGTAGTAAAGAAAATTGAATCCCACCACTGTTCTAAACCTTATGTCTCAATTAATAATATGCACCAAAGTGCTACTTTTGAGCCCTTTTTCACATGTGGCATGTACAATGGAGTTCTTGGATTGTACCATTTCAGCTGGCAGATCAGGTGGGGAAGGAAATTAATGTTAATGATCAACCTACAGGGTTAGCTGCATATCAGTTGGGGTACTTCCTTGAGTAGCTCAGCCCTCACAAGCTTGGAATTGTTTCCGTTAGGCTACAACAATATCCTCTCTTCCTCTCTCTCTC
>JANHZT010006262.1:27318-48668 GCA_032468215.1 Stegonotus admiraltiensis
AAGATGGGAACTACATCAGCTCTTTTCCAGTCCTCTGGCAGTTCCCCTGTGCTCCAGGATCTTTGAAAGATATAGTTGAGTGGTTCTGAGATCTCATCTGCCAGTTCCTTCAGAACCTTGGGGTGTAATCCATCCAGTTCTGGTGATTTGAACTCGTCCAGGGTAGACAGTTACCATTTTCTTCCCTATATTAACTTCTGTTCCTAATCTGTTTTTTGTGGTGCTGTTTTTGATAGGTTGGACTATCTTTTGTGTAAAGACAGATGCAAAAAATGAGTTAAGTAGTTCTGCTTTCTCCCTGTTGCTTGTGTTGATCTTTATCTTTGTATAGCTCTGAATAGAATTTGCTAATTATTTCTAACAATTTCTGTCTTGTTCTACACATACAGCCTTCTTCACATTTTAATGCAAAAACCTTCTTTCTTGTATTTTTAAGAATTTAAAATCTATTAATCCCTTTGTTTTCTTCAATTGCCTTTTTTGCAAATTTCACATTAAACTTATGTGTTTCTTCTTGGATATGTTTTCTTATGGTCTTGAAAAGTTCAACATACTCCAGTTTATTAGTGAAACTTGCAGTATGCTTCATTGTCCATCAGTTTTTCATTAAATTAATGATTTTATCAGAGATTTTTGCCTGTTTTTCCGGCAATGCTATGGATGTAGCAAATTGAAGGATGTTTTTGACTATTTGTCCATTTTGGTCCATAATGTTCAACTCTTCTAAATCTTGCAATAGAGCACAGTGATTTGATAGATTAATCTCAAAATTGCTGTTCACTTCTAAGTTTGTCACTCTTTTTGTTTTTCATGACGTCTTTATCATTTTCATACACTCTTTTCGACAGTCTATCTTCACTTTAGCTTGTGCCATTCTATGGTCACTTCCAACATTAAAACAATTGATCCAACAGTACAATTGCAGAATATGGTTTTATTACTTGACATGATGTAGTCAATTTCGCTTGTGTACCCAGATGGACTCCTCCATGTCCATTTTCTGCTAGCTTTTTTCCTGTAAAATGTGTTCATGATATAACATTCCTGTCCGTCCATCACCTCTATTATCTCATCCATAGAGCCAGTTGCTTTTTTTCAGGTATTGTTCTTCCTATTCTTGCATTAAAGTCACCCATTAGTGTTTTGTATCGGCATTTTTGTCTTCAAGGTGGGCCACATCATCGTTAAACTCTTTGACCTCAACATCACTACAGCTTATGGTTCATGCATAAGTTTGGATGATTTGAAGCTTGTATTGTTTGTTCAACTGAATGATGCATTGGGCTACTCTGTCTGATATACTTCCAAATTTTACTACCAAGTCTTTCAGCTTTTGGTTGATGAGAAAACCAACTCTACCATATCATCCATCTTCAGTACCTCTAGTGTATAGTAAATGCCCAGTCCTATCAGGTTCAACTAAATTTTTGCCATTTTGTTGTGTTTCACATAATCCAGTGATATCCCAATGCATATTGTTGAGTTGAATCAGCCGTTCTTCTAGTCGAGTGTCTGTTTTCATTGTTTGAATGTTCTGTTCCTATGTCCAAAGTCCGCCTGATTTAACCCGGTGATTCTTAGCACCCATTGCCTTTGGGCAGGTCTTCCTGCTGCCATAGGTAGTTGCCCTAGGGCCTCTGGGGAATATGGGCCATTTTTGGGATTGTATTGTCATGTGGAAAGAATAGATCATAATGTGCCACACTGGTTCAATGCATGACATTTATTTGGCTCAAAAAACTGCACTAAAGAGTCTCATTTTTTGAGCACCCAAAGAAGTATTCCAACTCTTCTACCTATTTTTCATCAAATTTGCTGATGACAAAATTTGGTGAGACAGTTAAAACTAAGCTGGAAATAAAATTTAAAGCAATTTTGATGATTGGAAAATGGGCTGAAAGTAATATTATGACCAGAGAGAACTGCAAAGTTCTTCACTTAGGAAATAAAATTCATTATCTGTCCAATGGTAACAAAGGTGTAGAGTCCACTTGGATATACCAAGATGGTCCTGGCCAGGTTCACACGGTTGTTTCTTGAGTGAAATTGTCGAGTCCACATAGCTGACAAATTCAAGAAATTAAGAACCACAGATTTCAGAAATGCATCTTTAAACCTAGTCAGGTATTCACATAATTGTGAAAATTATAAATGCTCTTGAGCAGATTTATAGGAAGTCATTTAGGGCAGCATCTCTTTGAAATATCTCCTTCCAACAGCTCCCACCTTGGGGCTGTTATCTCTTTTCACAGCCAGTGAACTCCTATGTGCAATTCCCACATTCTCCTACAGAAACGTTGAGCTGAGCTCGTTTTCTCAAAGATCTTCTGCTGAGTGGATTGTCTAAGTAGATTAGGTTGATTTTAAATGACAAGGAAGAGGTCCTTTCACATTGAAATGGATGATCTAGATAATGATGCCATGTCTGAACCAATTGCTTCTGTGCCAACTTGAAAAAGTTCCAATGGAGAGAGTAGTGACTGGGATAGGCAGGTAGAGCTTCCTAGAATTGCCTTCCACCACTAATGATAATGTTTTCATTGTAAAATGTTAAATGATTGCTCTCTAATCCTTTGACACAGTGAAAGAGAAAGAAAAAGTCACACCTTTTCTGGGTATACATCTCATGTACTGTGAGTGCTTCAGTGTTTATCTTCAACCTGAAATCTCTTGGGAGGCGGGAGACAACAGAATTATTATTTTGCTTCAAGATCTAACTCATTCTAATACAATTTGATGCATATTCTCCCTGGGAATTCTTTCTAATCGCCACCTGTTTTGGAGGATGTGTTTTCAGGCAGGGCAGAATTTCTACAGTTACATGTTCATCTGGGAGAAGAGGGGATCCTGCTGAGCAGGGTTGTCACTGGATCTTGACTTTTACACTGAATCTCGGCTGGATGGGGACACCAACTGCCAGGACACTAAGCATAGCACACACTTTCTTGTCCATTTCCTATCCAAAAGCTGCCCAGAATCCTCCCTAGGGTGTACATAAATGGGAAAAATCCTTTATTCTGAAATAGGAACTAAGCATTTCTGTTCCAAAAATTCTGCTGAACCACAGAGTAAGCCATGATTAATCAGAAATGGGACTTAGAGCACTTTGGTTGTCCTGGATTTCAGAGAAAACAATGTTCAGACAGGGTATAAGCCACTTCATCTTTTCATTCCACATTGCCCAATACTATATACCTCACCAGCTTGCCTGTCTATCTCTCTTATCAAGAAGTAAACTGTGGTCTACTTTGTTAAATGCCTTGCTGAAATCTAAATATACTATGTCCACATCATTTTGCTGATCTAATTTAGTTACTTTGTTAAAGAATCAAATGATTGGTTTGGCATGATCTCTTTTTTAAATATCTGTGCTGCCTTTTAGTTATAACTTTGTTTCTAGATGTTCGCAGATCTATTTTTTGATTATTTTTGCAGTATCTTCCCAGATATTGATGTTAGGCTGATTGGTCTGGAGTTTTCTGGGTCTGTTTTCTTTGCCATCACCATCCATCTCTTAGCTCTTCTCCTGGTCTTCACATGCCCAATTCTGTATCAGTCCAAAACAACCATAGCTGTGGGCAAGGATTTTTCTTATCTGATCACTTGTCTGAATAGCTTCTTCCCCAAGACCGACTTTCACTTGGCATCCATCTCCAATCTCTGGTGGCTGCATCATGCCACCAGTGAGCTCCCCCTTGTTCACGGGGATTGGTGAGCACTTCTCTATTCAGAACTGATTCTGAAAGTTAGGATTGCCACCTTCACATGAATGTTAGGTACAGCTAGCCATTCCATTGGTAGAAGAAACATCACAGCTGTAAGTACTTTCATTACTCACTCCAGTTATATCGATAACCCAGCAGTTGGGCTCTGACATCCATGGTGAGCAATGTACAGAGAAAAAAATATTACTGTCCATTGGGATTCTTCAAATATTGTCTACTGAATTGTTATGGCCCAGATTAGCATGTTTTATCTTTTTTTTTAAAGGTCAATATTGAACAGGTTCTGATATGTATAGTACAGATAGAGCAGGGATGCCCAACCCCTGGTCCATGGACTGCCACCAGTCCGTGGCATGCCAGCAACAGGGCCATGCAAAAAAAATATCCGCACAATGCAGGCAGCACGTAAAACCACAGCCCCTCTGGTCCCACTCTCTCCAAGGAACCAGTCCCTGGTGCCCTGAAGGTTGGGGGCCACTAAGCTAGAGAGTAACATTAGACAGTCTAATATTCGCCTTGGACTGAAGCTCTTGAAGAATGGCTGTTGTGGGTTGTACCTTGATTTCACACAGAAAATGGAGTCTTCCGCGCTGCTCAGGGGTTGACAAACTGAAGGATATAGCTTCCTCTTTGCTTCTTGAGCCACTTCCTGCCTGTGAATAGGCAGAAATAGGGAGGAACAAAATCCATTAGATAGACTTCTGGAAGAACTTACTAACTCCTTACGAACAAAATAGGTTGTCTTTTTGCATCACTCTGATCATGTACAGTATGGTTTTGCTTTGGAACAAACATAATGGCGGAGGGAGTAAAAGGACTGGCACGTTTGTACCCTGTGTCCATGAGGGTGCAACCAAACCTGTCCCATTTCTCAACTGCTCATTGGTCATCATTAGGCCAGCTCATATCTTCTTTATATGTATCTTGAGGCTGTGCCAAAAATATCAAAATACCTGCACATCCAACTTCCTCAGACCCTCCTGCCACCATTCCATTGAGAGCAAAAGCAGACATGGTGGGTTTGCCCCCATTGAGATCTTGGGAGGTCAGTGCTTCCAGGTCAGTCCACCAAACTTCCATCCTGGAACTGCTGATGGCTAATAGCCACTTGGGTGTTGTGTATTACCTTACCAGCCACTGGTACAGTCTTGTACCACTCTGGCAGCATTTGTCCCACAACCAATTTGTCTGTCTTTTCTGACATCATCACATCTCAATGCATGAATAAATATTGTTTCAGTCTGCTGAACAGTAACCACTTGATACTGCTCAATGCCTAGCTTGACAAGGTCCAGGCAGGGGAGATTAGTATCATATACTCTAGAAGCATTGCATACGCTTGAAGACAGCATGTAACACTAAAGAGAAGGGCTTCCCTCTGACAAAGGAAGACACTCTAAGCCAGGTCTGTCCAACCCCCAGCCTGCATGCAACCCTGGACAGCTAGTAATATGTCCCAAGATCGTAAACTTTTGACATCATAATTAATATACATTAACTATGTTATATATTTTATACGTAGTTCAAGAGAATTCCTCTTCACTCAAAGAGGCTCAAGCAATCTAAAAAGTTGTACACCCAGGTTCTAAGCCCTGCTTTCTAGCTAGAAGAGATGGAACTATCTCCTTTTATTCCTGGTGACAGAGAAAAGCCTCATCTCTGATCTAAGCAGATATCTACAGCAGCATCAGATGGCCAACAAAGCATGCTTTCATACCACCCACAATTTGTAAAAAATAACAATCAGTGCTATGAGTAGGTAACACTGCCTAGCATCAGATATATGCAAGTTATCTTGAATAGCCTAAATGTTGGTTTTGAGAAAGTACAAGCTTTTATCCCTCTGCAGGATGAAGACTCTCAACTGTTAATTTTGTGCCATATTTCGAACAGGAAACATTCTTCTATCCATGGAAAAGAAAAACTGGGACTTTGGGGAGTAGGGGGAAAAGGAAAATAAGGAAAATGAAATGTAAAAGAAAACAAAAACATGTTAACTGCTTCCAAATCACACAGGAAAAGAGGGGACATCAACCTGGACATGGAATCTGTCTTCCATAGTAAACGTTTAGTGCCTGCTACCATCTAGTGAGAAGCAAAGGGATAGAAAACAAGCCCATTGTATGTCACACATACAAGGTCCTCAAATGCATTTCCACTTTCTGAAGATTAATCAGCTCAATCCATAACCTGCACAAAGCAGGGAAAAACAAGATACATGCATGATTTGAGAAAGCACATCTAACAGCATATCACTGGAAGAAGGGGAAGGGGGAGGTATTCTGACCTATTTGTTTTTTTAACATCAGGAACTTCCATACAATCCTTTCTTTGGTCAATGGTATCTAATTCTTTTTCAGGTAGTGGGTTGCTTGTATTCTTGCCTCTCAGCTGCTTGTAACTTAGGAAAGTCTGTCTCTCTGAGGAGGACTGTTCAATCACTGCACCAAATGATTCATGTTCAGCCACTAGTTGGCTTCCTACTGGCAAATCATTTGTCACCGTCTTTATTGCTTCATTATCTATTTTTCTAGACAGACCTCTCTTTGGATTCAAAGAAGCTGTTACATCTGAATCAGCTTCTGGAATCCTAGCACCATTGTAATTTGCACCAAACTCTGCTTGATTTTTAGAGCTCTTATTCAAGTATTTTTCCAAATCATTCATGAAAAGAGCCCCCTCACTTGAGCTGGCTGAAGAACTGGTCTGAGGAAGAGGTTTTGTGCTTTCAACCTCATCCAGAGCCCTCAGAGGCTGTGAAGATTCAGGACAAGCTAAAAGGCTACTACTCTTCACATCCTCACATCTATTTACTTCAACTGCTACAAAACATGGGAAGGTTTCCAGATCCTCTGCTATGAGCTCATCCTCAGCTTCACGAGAGAGTCCGGTGGGAGAATCTGGCTTTTCCTCATCAGAACGAGCCAGGATGGCATCATCCAAGTCATTATCCAAGCATCCAGTGCTGCTCAGGAAAGAGCCTGGAGAAGCTGCTCTTCCATTGCTGAGAGAATGTGCCTGAGAGAATGAGCACCTGCAGATCATACAGCATTGTCTTTTCATGTCTCCTGCGCCGCCTTCTTCACACGCCTCTTCTAAATGTCTCTTGCTCCTGGAACCTAAAGCAAACAGAGAAAGCAACTTTAAGAAACGACTACAGAAGCAGAGAATGCGACTTGACCCAATACAGCTTTTCTGAGCATTATATTTTAAGGATCCCACCCTCCGCTCTCCAGGTTAAAGACTAAGGAAGGATAACCTTATAACCAAAGCCCTGTTTCAATCAAAGTGGTCTCCAACTGCCTGGAATCTAAGTTTTGAGAAAGTTCAAGCATGGCTTTCCTCCTCTTCACCTGAGACTGCACGTACTTGGAAAGAGGCTTCATCGTGCAAATTAAGTCAAGCCACTTGCTTATTGCTTATAATTCTTGCACTAGAGGACCGGTGTCAAACTGGAATTCTTTGAGGGCCGGATCAGTATTGTAGTTCTCCTCTGCAGTCCAGCGGGGGAGACAGGACGGACGCCTCCAGCAGCACCCTGCCGGCCAAAACAGGTGCTGCTAGGAGAGGCACCGTGGGCCGGTCCTTTGCTATTTCCAGCCAGCCCCATGGGCCAGATTTAAGCACCCCTGCACTAGAGTAAGCTAACCTCACTGAGCTGCAGACTTCCTACAGACTTCCTTTACCATTTCAATAGGTAACCTGAACAGGTAGCCCTGCAAGAAGTGGAGATGATTTCCTTAAGCTTTACCTGCAGCTCAGATTCTGATGATGAAAGTCTATATACAAGAGGAAGTTAAAACAATACTAAGATTTAAGAAAACAGAAGCAAGCAGCCCACTGTGAAATCAAGATTAAGTTGTAAGGGTAAGAAAACTGCTACTCTAACCCTTCGTATATCAGGACTTTCTGTATTTTTTAAAAGAAGTGTAACACTTTGCTGCATTTAGAGGAGAGCCAGTTTGGAGTAGTGGTTAAGGCACCAGGCTAGAGAATGAGTCCTAGTCCTGCTTTAGCCACAAAGCCAGCTGGGTGACTTTGGGAAAGCCATTCCTCATGGCCCTAGGAAGGAGGCAATGGTGAACCACTTCTGAAAAATCTGGTTAAGAAAACTGTACAGTCATGTCCAGGCACTCACCAGGAGTCAATACTAATTCAAAGGTATAAAGAAGTTTAAAACATAAAATTGTATTTTTTAAAAGTCCTTTTGAAAGAAGAAATATTTTTATATGATTTATTGATGTTAGCAACTATTTAATACCATATGGATATTTTAAAGGCTGTATTGGCACAAGTATGCTAATCACGTTATTCTTAGTTTTGCAAATAACCAAGTTACATGAACCCAGATATTGTGGCTACATTATGGCTTACTGCACTGTGTGAATAGCCATTATAAATGGTTAGAAAGTTAGAATTAACCTCTATATTATTTGTGATACGATATTCAATTACAGATAGTCCTCGACTTATGACCATAATTGAGCCCAAAATTTCTGTTGCTAAGCAATGTTAAGTGAATTTTGGCCCGATTTACAACCTTTCTTGCCACGGTTGTTAAGTGAATCACTTCAATTGTTAAGTTGGTAACACGGTTCTATCCAGGGAAGTTCTTTTAATGGGTTAATAATGAGTGTGCACTTAGTGCACTTAAACAATATATTAAAGATCTGGAAATTGAACAAGATTGGGCTGCTCTTCCCAAGAATGTTTATTTGACCAATCGAAGTCCCCCATTTAAAGCAGCAAGATATTATATCAAATAACCACCCCCAAAATCCAAAAGGCACTAACCTTAGCAACACACTTCCCATAGCAGTTTTGGAGGGCCAATACAAAAAAATACCATATGAGCTGAGACTGTCCCCCTGTGGACAACAGGCCATTGAAACTATAGCTCACGTCCTGCTATACTACATCTTCTATAAGGACTCACAGATTCAATTTATAACACCTCACCTAATAAAATACCCAGGAAATATTCATGTTTTTATGTGCAACTACTGCTATTGTATCAGTACAAAGTAGTTTCTCTGAATGTGATCAAATTTTGCTCTGTTGTATGTAAAATTAGGCAAACTTTAACTGCCCATTGATAATCCATCACCAACTACAATATATTATCCTGTCTGCCTCTTATTTTTGTTTTTAGTATTTTTAATGCTTTTGTTTGTGGGTCCAGAATCAATAATAAAGATTGTTGTTGCAGTAAAACAGTTGTTCAATGAATCTGGCTTCCCCATTGACTTTCCTTGTCATAAGTTTGCAAAGGGTGATCACTGCAACCATCATAACCATGAGTCCATTGCCTAGCAGCTGAATTTGGATCAGGTGAGCATGGGGATGCTGCAACACTTATGTGAAAAATGGTCATAAGTTAACAAAACAGAATAACAGAGTTGGAAGGGACCTTGGAGGTCTTCTAGTTCAACCCTCTGCTCAGGCAAGAAACCCTCTACCATTTCAGACTAGTGGTGTCCAATCTCTTCTTAAAAACTTCCAGTGTTGGAGCATTTACAACTTCTGGAGGCAAGTTGTTCCACTGGCTTGTCAGTCAGGAAATTTCTCCTTACTTCTCAGTTGGTTTTCTCCTTGATCAGTTTGTATCCATTGCTTCTGGTCTTGCCTTCAGATGCTTTGGAGAATAGCTTGACTCCTTTCTGTGTCGCAACCCTTGAGATATTGGAACACTGCTATCATGTCACCCCTAGTCCTTCTATTCATTAAAATAGGCACACCCAATTCCAGCAACCATTCTTTATATGTTTTAGTCTACAGTCCCCTAAAAAAGTCCCTTTTTCAGTGCTGTTGTAACTTCAAATGGTCACTAAATGAACTGTTGTAAGTCAAATACTGCTCGTAATACGATCCATATAATAGGAAAAGTATTCTCAGCATCAAAGTCCTAATTTTCTGGGAGTTATAGCTACTCTACAGGGAAGATACAGTTTCTATTCAACAATGACTTGTTTACACCAAAAAGTTTCAAAACTTAACTTAATTGGCATAAACAGTTTATTTTATTGAATGTTGTTCAATAAAATAAACTGTTTATGCCAATTAAGTTATGCTTCTAACAAAACAATACCCTTCCAGGGTCTACTTGGAAAGTTAAGATATTGTGAATTGTCATTGGGTGGCTAGCTAATAATAAAATGGCAGCTATAGTGGACGTAGTTAACAGCTCTGTAAGCCAAAAAGCAGGTGACCCTGATCACCATTGTAGGTCCCTGGGATGCTGTCTACATCATAGCCATTTCTTTCTGGTATACTTTCAAAAATACTGCCACCATCTTCTAGGAATGATCAGGGCATGCCAGAGACATTTGTGACACCAGAAATTCAAATTCTGCTGAATGAATTCCTATTTAATCTTTGGAAATCAATATACATACATATTATACACACACATATATAAATATACATATGTACATATACATACATATAGATTGATTGATTGATTGATTGCTTTCTGTCCATTCACCACTGGGCCAATTTACATTTTACTGATCTTTTTAAAGTTAGTATGTTTATGACTTTCCTTTTTATTATCTGATTAGGGAAATGTGGCAGAACAAATGCTAGGCATAAACTTTTAAAAGTGAAGACATCTGTTAAAAAAAACCTAGGTGAGATGAATTTATACTGAGGCGGAGGATAGTTCCACCTTAAGGAGAACCTGACCTCTTTGCTCATGGGGCATCCAGACCAACGATCTCCACATCTCTTCCTACCAAGAAGCTAAAGCTCTGTAAAAAAAATCTTGAAAAATGCATTTTGTTTGATATTTAAAATGCAGGTTCACTAATACTCGAATAAACGATTTTTTCTGAGTTTGTTCATAAATATCCTCATTTAAATATTTAACCCACAGATGGTGCCCCCCACCCCCATCATTACGGAACGGATTTAAAACGCCACCGAAAAGTCTCCTCGTTCCAGCCCCTTCCCTTCCCTTCCCTTCCTCCCTTCCTTCACCCCCTGGAGACGGTCGGGCCCCAAATCAGAAAAACCCGTCAGAGCCCCCCATGCCCCACCCCTTCCCTTCGCTTTCTTTCGGCCTCCCGTGTTACTATGGTTACTACGCCCCGCCCCCCGCGCCTTTCGCGACGTCCCCCTCCGGCCATCCCAAAAAGCCCCGGAAGCCCCTCCCAAGGCAGGCCCCTCCCCTCCTGCAAGGGGGGCGCAGGAAAGGGGCTCAACCCCCTCAGCGACCCACCACGAAGCCCTCCCGGCCGAAAGCCGCGTCGCCCACCGTCCGGCTGCTCTGCGCGGGAGGCGCGAGAGGCCCGCCGCCCCCCCCAAACAGCAGCCGCTTCAGAGACTCACCCGCCGCCATCTTCGCCGGAGAGGCTCTGGCCACGCCCCGTCGATCGGCCTTTCGGTGCTCGCGCAGCAGAGGCGCCAGTGCGAGGGGAGGATCGCCGAGCGGCAGCTGGTGTGACGCGTGGAGAGCCGCCCGGCGGGGACGCAGCTCACTGACCGCCTGCGCCAGGTACGCTGCATTCCCGCGTCCCCATCTGCTTCTCTCGAAGGCGCCCGGGGACTGCGGCGGGGTCTCCCCGGAGGCGCCTCGCTGGCGAGAGTTGCACGGAGGGAGGGAAGGCTGGGTTGTGGGTCCCTGAGTGGGCCCGGGATCCCCTGGCCTCGCCTGCTTCCCTTTCTCATCTCCCCGCTTGAGAAAGGGCCCGGGCGGGCTGGGGCTGCGGAGAGGGGCTCCCTTTCCTCCCCCTTCCGGTCCCTTCCGGGAAATCAGGGCCGTTTCGTTGGGTTTCAGGCTCGGAGGCCGCCGAGTGAGTCAGCAGCTGGCGGGAGTCACCATGGGGGATGAACTGACAGCCCAGGAGAAGCTTCACCTCATCACCCGGAATCTGCAGGTACTCGGCTGTGGGGTGTGTGTGAAGAAGGGGCGGAGGATCTAAGGGGGCAGGAAGAAATCAGCCCTTAAACAAACTGGGAGGCTGCCAGCCCTGAGCGAGGACAGGCCTCAAGCTCTGCCCTGTGAGTTAAAGTCGTTATTGATTTATTTTTTTAAAAAGTTTTTTATTTTTATAAACAAACAAACATACAATACATAATCAATCAATGTATCACCTGAGTACATCTTTTGTGTCTTCTGCCTACTCAATTATTTCACATATCTTAATATTTATCATTTCATTTATTATGCCATTTCTCCCATCTTTCTTTACACTATTATTCTATATATATATCTTCTCAAACCAATAATAAAATTGCCCCCATATCTTAAAATATTCCGATTCCTCTCTTTCTTTAAATGTCAGTCAATCTATTCATTTCTGCACAATCCAATATTTACTTAATTATTTCTCCCTCCATAGGGATTTTCTCTGCTTTCCATCTTTGCGCAAATACTATCCTCGCTGCAGTTACAACATGTACAATCAAATATATATTTTCCTTACCAAATTTCTCTGGTAAGATACCCAATAGGAACAGTTCACGTTTTAAATCTATATGTTGTTGTATCATTTCTTCTAACCATGTTTTGATTTTCATCCAATAATTTCTCACTTCTTGACATGTCCACCACATCCCTTGGGCTTCCAGGCAGCTTTAGTTATTTCTTGTTCAAGTCTTTGGAAGAGTTCTGTTGCAGTCAAGACATTTAATCTTGACTTTTGGTAAAATTTCTACTTCCAGCAGTCATTCTAAACAATCCTATTTATTTGCAGGAGGTTCTTGGAGAGGATAAATTGAAAGCCATCCTGAAAGAGCGGGAGCTGAAGATTTACTGGGGGACAGCCACGACGGGCAAGCCTCACATCGCCTACTTCGTGCCCATGTCCAAGATCGCAGACTTCCTCAAGGCTGGCTGTGAGGTTGAGCCAACTCTGCCTTTGCTTTGGATCCTTAGGGGGGGAGTCATGTGGTTGCTGCCACCGTAGCCTGAAGGGCCTGTGGAATATTGGAAACCTCTGGAGAGGGAGACATGTGCAAAGCTGACTGGGGAATTCTGGGAGTTGAAGTCCACCCACTTTAGAGCTGCCAAGATTAAGAAACAGTGCCCTACTGTGTCTTCTTGGACCTCTCCCCATGTGTGACTCTGAGTCACTAGATAAACCACACCGTGCTGTATCTCTAGGGTGAGAAGGGAAGAGGCAGGAGAATACTCTGTACCTTGATAAAGGAATGTCTCTTGACTCGTGGGCACAGTCATCTCATTTCCTTCAACCAAACTGTGGCCCAAAACTCACAACTGCATGGGAATCTTAAATTCTAGGGAATTAACTCCCAAATCACCTTCTGTTCTCAGGATTTTTATACCTTAGGTAGAATTTGCTGCAGTTGGTAATGATAGTGATCATTGGGCAGCTATATATAATAGATGGGGTTGTGATGTTTTTAGGTTTTGGGAAGGGTTGAGCCTTTAAGGATTCTCAGTCCAGTTGGTGACGGTGGGAGTGGCACTGCAGTGTGAGGTTGGTAGGCTCTGCAGGGCTTTCAAGGTGAACAGCCCTTGACTCTGAATCCCCTCTGTTTTCTCTCTGGGGATTTGGAGGAAAGAACAAGGTTAGCTTTCCCTCAATTTTTTAGTACAAGGCAAACAGTGGGAATCGGGTGAAAACCCATCTCTGGCCCCAGAACTGCCCAGAGTCGGTGGGGTCTTTGCCTACTTTGGGGGTGGTTTAAGAAGGATGCCTCGGAGTTGTGCAGCTCTCTTCAAATCCTCTCCTCCAATCAGGTTGTCTTTTCATTCTCATTTTGGCTTAAGGGTAGGGGGATTTTGTGACTTCACAGACTCCCACCCCCATGCCCAGGCCAGGGAAGAGACATTGCCTCACCGAAAAGACAGCAGCCCATATGACGCCCCACCCACTCTGTCTCTCAGGTGACCATTCTGTTCGCTGATCTTCATGCCTACCTAGACAACATGAAGGCTCCATGGGAACTTCTGGAATTGCGTACTCAGTATTACGAGGGGGTCATTAAGGCAATGCTGGAGAGCATCGGTGTGCCTTTGGAGAAGCTCCGGTTCATCCGAGGGACCAACTTCCAGCTCAGCAAGTAAGTTGAGCGGACCGAAGCCACCCTCTTTCTGCCAGGAGAAGTCCTCTGAAAGATAAAATCTGATGCCAAAGGCAGATTTTTTAACATTACTATTTAATATTCTTATATGCCCCCTGGCTCTGGGCTGTTTATAACAAAAATCAGTAAAATCTAAAAGGTGGATGAAAGATGCCAAGCATGACAGACAGGTGGCATGGATTGGGGAGAATCTCTCCCTCCCTCGCCAAGGCCCTGGGTGAAGGGTGGGGCCATCTAGTTGAGTGGAAACTCATTCCAGAGGGCAGGTGCTTCTACAGGGAAGGCACATTTCAGGTTCCCACAGATCATATTGTTTAATTGATGAAATCCAGATGTGGTAACCCTGTTGGACCAACTGGCTGGGCTGATACAATGGGAAACAGGTGGGGTCCCTCAGGGCAGAAGCCCCCGTGCCGCTGTTTAGGGGACAACTGGCATCTTGGATCTCACCCAGAAGAAACTGGTAACCTGTGCAGTTGGTGAAGCAGAGCGGTTACTTGGGCACGCCCAGTACTGCTTATGGCACCCCAATGTTTTTTTTGTTCTCTTTTTGTTACTACAGTTCTGTTTTAATTATACTTTAATTTTTAAAATTATTAGATTGTTTTTTCTTGTTCTTTTAATTGTGTGTACTGTCCAAAGTCAAAAGTATGAGATGGCAGCTATATAAAATTAATTGATTGATTAATATTGGACCTGTTGAGGCTTCTGAATAGTCTTCAAGATCAGCCCCACATACTTTACATTGCAGTAGTCAAACTGAGGTAACATGAGTGTCTGTCTGAAGGAATTATGAGGGTTAAGAGGTGCAGAGGTGGAATATAAATAAATGCATAACAGTTAATGTGTAAGTTTCTTACTTCTAAGGAGGATTGCTGTTGCTCTAGTCTAGACAAAAAGTCAACTGCTAATTTAATTTGCATTGATTGACATAAGTTTCCAATAATGTAAACTTTCAATTGAAACAATAAAAATGTTTCGAATTTATGCCTAAACTTTTGTTAATGCTTTTGTTCATATTGTATAACCTGTTTGATCGTGGATTTCATAATTTTATATAAATAAATAATTATTTGCCTAGTATGAATGCTGGACTATAATTGCAATTTATTTAAAAAGTCCAATCTTTGTAGTGTTGCTACATATTTCAGTCCATCTGCACTGATAAATTCAATAACTTTATAAAACTATGTGATTCTTATCAGGATAAAATAATATAGTGTATGATTTATCCATATTTGTCATTATGTGAAATTTGTAAGTGAGATGAGATAATTCATTGATCTACAAACAGGTTGACTATGTGATGGTCTATTTTTACATTGATGTCAAATATTCTCATTTCCCCCCAACATTCTGCTAATTCTTCAAGAGGAAAGAGGGAACAAATAGGTGCACAGGAGCATCCTTGTTGGTGCCTTTGCATGTTTGAAGAATTAAATTCAGGTATCCTTGACTTAACAGCCATTAATTTAGCGGCCATTTGAAGTTTAACAACATCGAAAAGGTGACTTACAATGGTCCTTGCACTTATGACCATTGCAGCATCCCCATAGTCACCTGACCAAAACTCAGCCACTTGGCAACTGGCAGTTGCAGCATCCCAGGATCATGTGATCACCATTGGCAACCTTCCCAGGTGGCTTCCAACAAGCAGAGTCAGTGGGGGAAGCCAGATTCACTTAATGACCATTTGATTCACTTATCATCTGCAGTGATTCGCTAAACAGCCATGGCCAAAAAGGTGGTAAAATTGCTCACTTAACCACCACCTTGCTTAATAGTGGCAATTCTGGGTTCGGTTGTGGTCGTAAGTTGAGGACTACCTGCATGCTGATAAATGTAAGGATCAGCTGCCCATTCGATAAAGGTCTATGTATTCTATACTAACTTCTGCAGTCCCAAGACCATTTGCATCTTTGGCAAAGGAAGAACATTTTATCACACTCATGGCTTACCTTCTGTCTGCCTAGAGAATACACTCTGGATGTCTATCGACTGTCCTCTGTGGTCACCCAGCATGATGCCAAGAAAGCTGGCGCAGAAGTGGTGAAACAAGTGGAACATCCTCTCCTCAGTGGTCTTCTCTACCCTGGGCTGCAGGTAGAGAGACATCCGTATGTTTAGCTAACTGTTTATCTTTTTAAAAAGCACAATCTTGAGCTTATAGTAGGTGTGCAGGGCCTAGTACATGTGGAGCAATAAGAGGAGCGGAAATGCTCCGGTTTTAAGTCTATTAGAAGTGATTCAGCCTTGGACTTCCCTAATCTCAATATTTGAGGAGCAACACACCTTTTTGAAGTATATTTGCAAATTAATTTCCAAGCTGAGTTTCATTTGCAAATGTTCCACAGACTGAAAACAACAGGCTGCATAAAAACTAGGACATTAATTGTGGTTGAACGAAGAAACTTGTTCCTTCCCAGTTTGTTTCTGGAGCTCATTGCCTCTCAGTTATGGCCCTTGCACATAATATCTTCTGAAGAAAAAAAGGGGAGCGCTCTGTTAAAATCAGTAGGTTCCTGAGAAGTCCTTTTTTCTTGCTCTTGCTGCAGGCACTGGATGAAGAGTACCTGAAAGTTGACGCACAGTTTGGAGGAGTGGATCAGAGAAAAATTTTCACTTTTGCAGAAAAGGTGAAAGCGGAGCCAAAATTCTGTTGCCTTTGGTAGTAACCTGGTGTCCCATGGCTGGACCAAGATATTTTCCAGGAGCTCTTGCCTTCAGCAAGGGATCAGCACAACTCCTGGGATACTCTCCCTGCCCAGTGAGAGACTGAACGTGGCCCACAACAGGTGCCAGGTTTCAGTCAAGAAGGGGCATCCTTTTGGCAATTTCTCTCCAGGGGTGGTGGAACCACTGGCTGAAGGGGAAGGAGTTTCTAGGGAGAGGAAAGGGACAATCCATCTTAGTCTGTTCAGAGGAAGAAATCCGATCCACAAGTGGTTCTGGTTGCTTGGCCTGTGACGGCACTTCAACCCCCTTTCTTGGAATCGCTTGTGTCTCTTCATCCACTAAGCCACATCTCTTCCTCTCAGCCTCCTGAATTGTTTGTTTGTGACACGTGTACATGTGTTTTTCTCTCTGCTATAGTACCTCCCATCCCTGGGCTACACGAAACGCATCCACCTGATGAACCCCATGGTACCTGGATTGACGGGCAGCAAAATGAGCTCTTCGGAAGAGGTGGGTCCCAACACCCATGTCTGTGGGTGAGAGAGAGCTCTGCTGGGGCGGCCCTTTCAGGAGTTTGAGTTGTGCTCATAGAACAGGTAAATATTAATCAAGCTGGGTATACAGGAAGGGGATTTATCAATCAGGTAAAGTTAGATAAGTATATTGCAGAAACAAAATGAGGAAAAAAATAGAACACTTGAAAAAATGAGGAAGAAGCCAATGTCCAAAACCATGGTTCAACAAAACAATGAAATGATTTTGCTAATCTCAAATGAACAGCCTCAGTTTTCCAGGGCAAAGAAAAGTAAGCCTGTTGACATGAATACATTTGATGAATTCTTACGGTAGGTAGCAGTAAAATCCACCTGGTTCAATGGTTGCTTTTTAAACCCATTGTATCTGATGGTGCTCAAAATGTGGCACAAAAACTCTGCCCTGTGGCAGGAATAGACCTGCAGCACAACCTGGCAGGTAGATGCTTGGGATTCTAGCCGATTATTCACACGCTCAGTGAAACTTTAACCAAAAAGAAAGGGTTGGGAGTGATATTCAAGGATTCAATGAATATCAAGGGGTAGATATTATACGCTCCAATCCAGGGTTTCTGATCCTTGGGAATTTTAAAATGGGTGGACCCAGAATTCCCCAGCCAGCACGCATTCATCCTGGGGAATGCATTCATGATGGCTGGGGAAATCTGGGAGTTGAAGTCCATCCATTTTAAAGTTGCCAAGGTTGGGGAACAACACTATAATTGATTAATGTAAATACACCCTATTGAAACCCTATCATGGTTCCTCTTTATTTTAAAAAAAACCCTTCAAATTGTGTCTAAAGAGTAATATCTGACCATCTTCTCTTTTTCTTCCTTTTTTAGGAGTCTAAGATTGATCTCTTGGATCGAAAAGAGGATGTGAAAAAGAAGCTTAAGAAGGCTTTTTGCGAGCCAGGGAATGTGGAGAACAATGGGGTCTTGTCCTTCATCAAGCATGTGCTCTTCCCCCTCAGATCAGGTGAGGGTCCCAAATGGCCAAAGCAAGAGGGTCAGCACTGGCCTTGGTAGGTAGGTAGGTGAAGTAGAAGGAGAAACGGGGCTCAGAGGCTGTTTTCCTCCTACCCATTTCATGCCTTTCTACTAGCTGAAATAGGAATCCTAAGCAGTGGGGAAAACAGACGGATGTGCCTGGCAGCATTCCGGGATCCTGAAGCCGGGGGGTGGGGGTGGAAGGGTTCTTTACAGTGGCAAAAGAAGTCGGTGGGCCAAGCAAGGGATCTGTGTAGTAGGAGAGTCCATCTGCCATGTCGCTAATTCAGTCAAAATCTACCTCCATGTAATTTGGGCTCTTAGTATAGTTCTTGCTGTGGGAATAACAGAAGTGAAGTACTAATAGGAGAGAATATTTGTTGTTCAGGGCTGAACAGTGGGGTCCTTGGGGCTCCCTGAGCTTGCTTCTTTTCTTGCAGAATTCATGACCAAACTAGGTAACATCATCAGTGCTGATGAAGTTACCTAGTTTGGGTAATGAAACATCTGCAAGAAAACAAACTCAGAGAGCACCAAGGGCCCCATGGAAAGGTGAGTCTTCTTGCTCTTCTAGTGCTTCAGGAAGTGCTGTTACAGGCTAATCGTAGCTCCTTTGACCAGGCCGAACAGGTTCTTCCCTCCTCCCCCACCGAAATCATTTTCCATTCCACTGTCTGTCTTGGTTCCTTTTGTAATTTTGATCTTCATCAAGTGAGCAGCCTGGATTGGTCCCAGTCCTCCAGGTGAAGTTTGGCCTAGCTCCCAGAGCTCTGAAATGAACTTTGCATCCTTTGGATCTGGGTGAAGAACCTGTTTGGCCTGGAGTCAGGTGGGTTACAGAGTCAGGTGGGCATCAAGTGAGATCTTTGTAGGTCGTTGTGATGCCCAGCATCATCCTACCCAAAAGAATATTTGAGGATGCTAGATACTAAATGTGGGTTTATGTGTGTGGCTGTGCTCTTGTTTAACAGACCTCTTCGCTTTTTTTGTAGAGTTTGTGATCCTTAGAGATGAAAAGTGGGGAGGCAATAAAACTTACACAAGCTATGGGGATCTCGAGAAGGACTTTGCTCAGCAGGTAATATGTGGAATGGCTCCAGGGTCAGAAGGGCTGGGGCTGCTTGCTTTGGTTTGGCAAACCCCAGTTTCCACCCCTGCGTTCAGGCAGAAAATTTGTGTAATTTCCAAGCTGTACTTTACTCTCAGATATTTGGAGAAAAACTTTCTGTCGTTCTGCATACTTAGTAGAGCTGGCCCAGAGTCACAGAGATGGATGATTTAAAATTATATTTCATCTCCTTTATATACTAAGAATATATGCAAGTCAGATTAATACAAACCCAGATGTTTTCTTATAATTTTCATCAGAACAACATAGGGCCAGTTTGCATATAATAAATTGAAATGCTTTAGAATTCTACCATATTGGAAATAAGCAGGTAAATTGTGCATATTGCTCAATATGTCTCTAAATAAATCAGGATGAATCCAGTTTATTCAGTTGTAAATCATTCTGTCCCCTTCATTTTCCAATTTCCTATTACAAAAGGTGGGAGAAAGATAGAAACTCTAGAATCTGTTTTTGGACACATAAAAAACAGTTCAGAGTAGTGGAGTGTCCACTAATCAAGGATATCTATTGAGTTAAAGTTGGGGTTCTTGCAGATTTATGTACTTTGTGTGATAACATCACCACATAAATGACATTATGGAAACAATGTAAATTTGCAGCAAAAAAATTTGGACTGCTGCACACAGACTCCATTGTATCCAGTTTTTATAAGATAATCCTCGCTTAATAACTGGTCACATAGCAACTATTGCAACGGATCTCCCTAGAGCTATTTACAGCCAGATTTCAAAGTTCAGACAAGCCTGAAATCATGTGATTGCATTTTAGGTTTTTCCTAACTTGCAGTGTCTCATGGTCATAAGACTGTGATTTTGGTGGGCTTTGCCAGTTTTCATTGGTTACTTCCAGTTTCCTGCAAAAATGCCCATTTTTGTGGTTTGCTTAACCACAGCTGTGTTTGCTTATGATCGCCACAAAAAAAGTTCGTAAAATTCCAGCTTCAATTATGGTTGAGGACTATCTGTGAAACTATTAACTAACCATCAGAGTCCTGAACGTTCTGCAGTGAGCTCCTTGTTGAGTGCAGGGAGTTGAGTATCTGAAGAACAGCCAAGGTGAGTTCCCTACCTGGCTTACTCAGTCCCAGCAAGCCAGAATTCCAAAGTAGTAGTAGTACGATGAGCCACGGTGGTGCAGTGGTTAGAGTGCAGTACTGCAGGCTACTTCTGCTGACTGCCAGCTGCCAGCAATTTGGCAGTTCAAATCTCACCAGGCTCAAGGTTGACTCAGCCTTCCATCCTTCCAAGGTCAGTAAAATAAGGACCCAGATTGTCGGGGGCAATATGCTGACTCTGTAAAGTGCTTAGAGAGGGCTGTAAAAGCACTGTGAAGCAGTATATTAGTGCTATTGCTATTATTACTGCATCAGACAAATACTTTTCTGTGGAACAAATACTCTACTTTTTAAAATCTTCTCTATATTATTATCATTAAGCTGACAACCCGGGTTCGAAGCCTGTGTGCTATGTGATGGGGTGAGCTTCCATTTCTTGCCTCAGCTCCTGCCCAATAGCGGTTCGAAAGCAGGGAAGTGCGATTAGAGTGTTCTGTGAGCCTTGGTGTCTAGTCATGCTGGCCACATGACCACGGAAGTGTCTTCGGACAATGCTGGCTCCTTTGGCTAAGTAATAGTGGAGTCTTGGGATCCGAGTGTCTGTCATCCTTAGTTCAGGATGGGTCCCGTCTCTCCCCACCCCCTTCAGACCCAGTTTGCAACCTAGGGGTTCTCCTGGACTCGTGTCTTCTGCTCGAAGAGCAGCTGTCAGGCATGGCCAGGAGGTTTGTGCACCAGCTGCAACCTTTCCTGCATCAGGACTCCCTGCACTCAGTTACTCAAGCTCCGGTCATCTCTCATCTGGACTGCTCCAATGGGCTCAACCCTTGAAGTCCATTGGGAAGCTTCAGCCAGTGCAAAGGGCGGCAGTGAGCTCAGTCTTTGGGGCAGGGATGAAATCCAGCAGGTTCTGACGGGTTCTGGAGTACTGGTAGCGGAAATTTTGAGCAGTTCGGAGAGCAGGCAAATACCACCTCTGGCTGGCCCCAGAGTGGGGAGGGAATGGGGATTTTGCAGTATCCTTCCCCTGCCACTCCCACCAAGCCATGCCCACAGAACCAGTAGTAAAATAGTTTGGATTTCACCACTGCTTTGGGACCGCTAGGATGGCCATCTCACACCTCTGCTCCATGAACCGCACTGGCTCCCGGTCTGCTTCCAGGGGCAGTTCAGGCTGTTGCTTCTGAC